>JARHVA010001228.1:3062500-3072500 GCA_037957365.1 Torreya grandis | reverse complement strand
TGTTTTCAAACCATCTATGTATTTAAGATATATGTGTTATCTACATCGATAGGTATTTTACAATCATATCAAGCGAAGAGGTGGTGGAGTGTGATATTCATGAGATGTTAACGAATAATGACCACTTTACATTTGATGTTCATTTCACCGTCACATAATAGTTTAAACATTAAATTTGATATACATTTAGTAGTCCTATATATATTTTTTCTTCTTTTTTAGAGGAGTCAAAAAATTATAATATCTTAGATATAAGATAGAATTTAGAGTCCCATTTTTTTGCTGAAAAATATTTTTTTTAATCTTAATAAAATAATAAAATTAAATTGAAAAATTAATCAATATAGAATGCGACAAATCCGTAAATGTCTCAAAATTGGTAATTCTCAATATATTTGTAAATAAATATATTAAAAAAAATCTATATTAATTCTTCATATATTTTTAAATAAATATATTTAAAATATCTATACTAATTCTTTAACAAAAAATTACAAATCCTAACATTTCAAATAAAACATAAAACAACCATTTTTAAAATTAATTATGACCCCTCTATATATAGAAAGAGCCTGCATAATACAATAATATCTTCCTGCGAAGTGCAGGAGGGAATAGTGGATGGTCTCAAATGTCTATCGCTTGACATTAAGAACCTTAAAAGTTACTTGGACATAATATAAAGCACAAAATAATAAATATCTGGCTCTCTCAGTGAGGTTGCTCTCAGGCAACAACATTTATTTTAATCATAATTATGACCATAATCATAATCAGAGGCTTAGCACTGAATGAAAAAGCTTTTCCAACCAAAACCACTACACATATTAGCACCTCCGTTAAAACGAGTGTGTGCTACGCCGTTGCAGTTGGGCTGGTTGTAAGCTGCAGCAGTCTGGCCTTGGTATACAAACTCATAGCCTCCACGTAAGTTGGTATTTATATTTGAACATCCGCATTTACTGTATCGAGAAGCTTGATTAGTGCACCCTGCTCCCTGCCACACAGTAAAGTAGCTGCCCATCGATGGCCTTGCCATTGCAAACACTAGAACCAAACACAGTAAGACCATCATCACTTTCCCATTTCCTTTCATCATTGGAACTTCACAAGAAATCCAGCAAATAATCCGAAAACTGATATGGGTGATTCACTTCATACACAATGGCTTGTTATTTATAGCCATTGTTACGTCAAGTTGTGGGCACTGTGTATTGAAAGGTGTTGACAATAAATGCTTGCCGAGTCACAAATTTAGGGTTAATCCTCATCACTGTAAGCTTAGAATTAGAATGACTTGTTCCTACACGCTTTCTTTTCTTTAATATTTGTCTTTAATCTATGTCATGTAGCCGGCACACGTTAAATTTCGTTGAACAGGCTTGTATTTAAATTTTATATTATCGACAGACTTGTTCCTGTCACTCGCATACTTACCCAAAGACTAAGCCACTCGCATATTCTGTCTTAATATTAGCTACCCAAGTTGCCAAATTTGACATTTAAGCGATTTGTTTGTGGGTTTCCTTTTTTATATTATCTACCGAAGATTATAGATTTGACCCATAGGCGATTTGCCTGTTTATTTTTTAATATTATCTACCGAAGTTGCCATACGTGTCGGCACTGATCGAATTTTAAGAAATGGGATTAATTTCATTCAATCCTTCCATGAAAGTTATTGGAAACAAGGGTGTGAAGCGTCAAGTCCCTGTGGGAAGTAAAAGAGGTTAAGTTTGTTGTAGGTATTGAATGCAGATTTCAAGGTAATTTCTTTTCCAGGGCATTGATAAAATGGTGTGAGAAGCTTAGAATTACTGGAATATGATATTATAATTGCTCCTGCAATAAACAAGCATAGTGTATTGATTAGTTCCATGTAATATTATAGAACCATGGATTTCCATACACGCAGATAAGATATGAACATTTATGATTGCTCCCTTTATAACGGTTGCTCCCTTTATAATGGTTGCTCCCTTTAGCTCAAAACAAATCAAGTATTTTACAACAAAAAAGAATAAAGATAAGAAGAGTGCAACATTAAGATAAGAAGAGTCCCTTTTCGGAGTAGTGGCTATGTAGGCAATGTTCATCGATAGAGGAGTCTTTAAAGTCAGCTCGACACCGTGATCCCACTAACCCATTTTGATAAGGTACAAAAACCTAAGGTGAAAGATCTAGGGTTTGATCCATACACAGGCATCGACATCATATGTATATGAACTAAATACATCAATAAAAAGACAAAATAAACCCAAAAAGGTCTAGTTAATTACATCACAATTCAATGGATATTCCGTACAAGATAATAGTGTCATGGCACAGCGACTTGTGTTGACGATAGTGTCCACAAGGCAACGTATTGTCTTTGGCTCGAAAAACATTATTTATAGAATTTGACAATTGCTCCAAAATCTTAATCCTATATACTTCTACCTATATCCAACCCATATCTGCTTGTGCACCAAAAACCTAACTAAATATCATTGATCGTAAGTATTGCAATCAATTGAACATATTTCAAATTTGGTACTTTTTATATTTAGCATATCTCAATTATAGTGTGGGGCAATCATTTATTAGATTTTAAAATTAATTGGCATGTTATATTTTAGTTTATCACCCTTCTGCTTAAGATCTTACATATTATTGACCTTATCGCATCCATTTCAATTTACAGTTAAACAATTTTTCATTATCATCATTCATGTTTGCACCATTTTTGTTATCGTCTACATGTGTATTAATAGAAGGAACATGAATTTCAACAACAATTTCAATTTTATTTTTTAAATAAGCAAAAATACTAAGGGAATTTGAACCAAATCAATATGTCTAGCACTTCATCTAGTAGGTGATTTAGATATATATTTATTGATTAGCACAACATAGAGAATATAAGATAATATAGGGCTAATGATATCACTCAAAAAAATCACAACCCTAGACAAATCATATATAAAATCACCTCAAAGTCATGCCCTACATGGGAGAACAACATGAATCCCTAAGGATAAGTGTTCTAAAAGATCAGGTTTACCAAAATGTTTTCGCATGGATTGCATAAAAGTTTTGAAAACACTACACCAACCATTATATAAGGGGACATAGTAAAATCTGACCTAAATAAAATAAAATACATTAAAAAAAATTCCTAGGGTACAAGGGGTTATATAATGAAAGTACCTAAAATGATTGATAATTGATAATGGAGTTTTAGGCATATACTTGATTTATAACTCACCTAAACTCTTGTCAAAACTTCAAAAGCTGAGAATAAGATCCAAACGCAATGCATAAGAGAATATGGAAAGATGCTTGTAATATATTGAAGTGACAAGAATCAGACTATTTTGATTATGACATTTTATCTCAAAAGTGGTAGACTTATTCTAAAAGTGACTATGTTTCAATCTAATAGGTTTTATTTTTCACAAATACCTTCATCTACACTTGATTGAAAAAAACATTTCAAGCATTAGTGAATTGGTGAACAAAATTACTCAAATGTTTTATCCTCTATTCAAATTCTAATCCAATCCAACAAGACCTATAAATACATAAAAATTGGGTTTTATGTTTGGGGGATGTCCTTAGTCAACCCCGTAATTCATGGTAGGTTGACAATCAAAACTTGTGCATATCAAAAATCATATCTCTATATACGACAATCCCATCCCTTACCCCTATGATATAAAATTCCAGATGCAATTACAAGAAGTAATACATGTTATTTCATCAATATAATATTGTTCATTTGGTACAAGTGTGCAATGAAAATTAGTCAATGTATTAAAAAGAGAGATCTAAATATGTGATATATAGAGGTCTTCCTTGTGATTGTGATAAGATATGATTAATGTGTGATATATCAAATGTATTAGGATTATTTTGTATATATAAACTCATTGAATATAAATTAGGACCTTATTCATGCATAAGTTGATAACGTGGAAGAGAGAAAGCCGACAATCATCACACTAGAAAACATGGTTGAATGGAGGGAAGGACCTACAACCAATATGACTAGAATCAAGATGGTATAATAGTGTTGAGATAACTATCAAACTATTTTGATTCCGATCAAGGTGATAAAATCTTGAAAGGAACCAAGATCAATGAGTCTATAAGAGTAAAGGTGAGTATCATGAGGCTAAAATAATGCATATTTGAAGATGTTCATGAGTGAATGATTATAATAAAAGGTTAGACAAGGTTAAATATAATAAAATTATGCTAATAAGATTCTAATATTAACTAATAATCTATATATATGAAAACATGATAAAATCATCCCATTTATACATTTAACTAAAATTAAGTGTCTATGATACCATGTTTAAAATATAAATTGATTTATGTTATGATTCCTATCGATATCATATTTAAAATATAAATTAATTTATATTATAATTCCTATTTGAAATTGAATTTTATTTTAACAACCTCAATCACTTATCTCACCTCCTCATAATAAACTATTATACCATCCATGTATCCTAACACATCCCTTAAACCATTAACAATCTACATTATATCTCCCTAAACGATAAATGATTTGATATACACTCGTTATCACCTCTTTAATAATACTACATAATTAGAAGTCATATGTTTTGCTTCATCCAATCTAGACTATATCTCCCTAAATGATAAATGATTTGGTATGCATTCGTTATCACCTCTTTAATAATACTACAGACTTGGAGATCGTATGTTTTGCTTCATCCACCTCATTACGGATTCTAGCTTCATTTATGCTCCATAACACTTACTTAAAAAGTCATTTTTTAATTATTATTTATTTGTTTTTAAATTGTAATCTAATCTAAGCTCTTCCAATTATTTTTTAAGCCTTAAGGGCTCAAGTGGATCAACCACTTTTGAGGACCAGGATAGGTTTTCCCCTCCAAATGTGCATATCTTATTTGAATTTTCTCTCTTCTATGACTTTAGTGCCAATCAATGCCGGTCTTCAAATTTGCTAAGTTTTTTATTCAATCTATTTTTATCTCCATATACACCATATTGTTGTTCATTTTTAGATACATTTATTTGTCCATGATTTATGATTTATGATGGTAAATATTTAACTATAAGTCTAAGTTAGAATATTTACCTATAAGTGTATTTTTGTATAAAATAAAAGAGAATATGTTTTTATGAAGTCCACATTTTCTACTATTCAAAATAATTTCATATTATTATTTACATCATGTCCTTCAATTCTAATAATCAAATATTTTACGTATTACAATTAAATAGGTTAAACATTTCATAATGAAAAGATAACATTGACTACCACCCATAAAATTACGTGTTTTGGGGAACCAATTTTCAACCCAATGACCAATATATTATCTACAAAAGTTTATGAATTTGACCATTAGATGATTTGTGAGGAGAAAAGAAATAATAATGTGTGTTTTATATTGATTTTTGTAAGAGGCAAAGAAGGTGTATGATCTTATCAATCACAAGTATATTTTTTTTATCATAGTTTGGAATAATGCTAAAAAAATTATATATTTGATATTTTATGCTAATAAAAAAAGTGATTAGATATCAATAATATTAATATTTCAGTACTGTGGTACTAAGGGTTTGAGGTTTTTATTTTAGAATTGTAGCTAGGATCATCGAATCATGCAAATGCACATGTTTGTAATATATGCAAGTCAAACAAGCATGCAACACACAATAGATGCAAGTAGATGACATCACCAATATGAGAATATTGCAAAAGGATTGAATGAAAAATATTAATGCTCAATTAAAATAACCTAGTGAAGAGGAATATATACAAGGAGGTGGGGAAGTGAAGTCACAGGAGAACTAACCATGGGACTGAGTGTAACTCACTATGAAACTCAAAGGAGAACTCATAGTGGTACTTAGTTAAACTCTAAGTGGAACTCACCTTCTCACCTAATTGACCTATTTATAACACCTAAGCAATTGGAAGTTAAATGTATAGGGATAATCCATTTAATAAATGGAATAATAAATATCCTATACCAACACCTACCTTTAAGTATAATTTAGGTCCAGGCTATAGAATTGGATCCTGAAAATGTGTGAGGATCATTTTACACAAATTTACGAACTACAGAAAATAAATGAAAAATGATATGAACTTTAAAAAGTAACCCAAAATTACCGTTAGATCGTAGGCCACTTCAAGGGGGAAACCTCCTTTGAGTAAGTTCAATATGTGCCTTCATTGAGCCTCAACACTTACTTAAATACTAAATATATTCTAACAACTAATACTTCCCATGTATGTGGGATCATTCAAATATGTTCAAGGGATTACTTAAAAATCATAGGTGGTCATAGTGACTAATACACTAATAATACAAAGAGAAGGGTAGGACACGTGTTCTAACATCTCCTCCCCTTTAGAAAAAGGTTTGTCTTTGAAATGTCAAATGTAGGATTTTTTGTTGAATTTAGAATAGTGGTCCCCATGTTGAATCTTCTAGTTTCATGTCATGACACTAGATTAAAAATTTCATGATTGAGTGGCAGTGAAGTTAGCAGGTGTACCTATACAGGACTGCTACCGGTTTGAGAAGGATGAAGCCTTAATTATCAAGTTTTGGTAAAACTATTTTCATTCTTATGGTGGTTTTAAGAAATTTATTCAAATAGGAGACACGAAAGACTAGGTGAACTCGAGAGGGTGAAAGCTCCAATTTGTAAACAACAAACCCAATTTGTTAGAGAACCTTATATGGCCCATAAAACATTAGAGCAAGATTATCATGCCCTTCTAGTTTTAGGGATGTTTACTTGTATGGATGTTGACAAATAAAAACCATATCACCAGGTTGAAAGATGCACTTGGAGTTGTGTTGATCAAACTACTACTTCATTCAGTTATATGCTAGATGGAGATTGCCCCATAAGGTGTTGAGAATATGATCCCAATGTTGAATAATAGTGTCGACCACCTGAACCAGTGAACTGCTAGGGGTATATGGGAGAAGTGTATATTTCCTATTACTTTTACGAGTAATACAAATATTCTATATAAAACTTCTCTTTAGTGAGACAAGTTTATTTCTCTTGAGAGTTTTAAGATTTTATGTAGGTTATCCATATAGGTTCACCATGCAAACTTCACTGTTTAATTGATTTTAGCATCATATGATAGTGGGAGAGTAGGATGATGCCACTTGATAAAATTTCACTACTCCACTATCTCATGGAGATAACTAGGATGCTACCACATGATAGCATCTCAGGTGCCTAGGGATCTTGGCACATTGCAATCATCTCTGGGAACTCAAGTGTGTAGGATGCTAACATGTGGTAAAATATAGTGCATTTTTCATCTTTGGGAATAATTTTATAATTTTCATGACTATCTCTAGTCATTCAAGAAAATTTGAGCCAATTATTTTGAACCTCGGCCTTGGGTCAAGTGATAAATTCAAAAATGGTAGCCATTACATCATAGGTCTATAGGTGTGTTTAATCGATGCAAGGATTTGTTAAGACCAACAACTAAAATTTAGAATCGCACATCAAAACTTTAACTGGGCTTGTCGAGACCTCAAGGCACTTGGGTTGCTACCACTTGGGCGACTAGGATATACTAAGATCCCGAGGAAATCAAGATATTTGAGCACCTAAAACAAGTCCATGTTTATTTTTTAATATTCTTTCGATTACATTTCGATATACATGAGCCATTACCATACCAATTTGACACAATCTGATCAAATCCACCTATACTTTTTCCAACTTTCCATACTAATTAGAAGCATCATCATAATGTTCCATTATCTTGAAGATGTTCATACAGAGCACAAAGCATTCAAGCAAGCATGTGAGTAGGATGACACCACATGACATCATCCCACAACCCTACTATCCCTGAGATGTTTGTGCAGAGCATGAAGCCTCTGGGCAAGTCGGTGATGCCACATGGAAAACTATCATTGCTTTGCTATCCTATAGAGATGATCGAGATCCATGGGATGTTTCTATATGGTAGCATCCTAGGTGTCTGGGGGTATCGGCACATCACAATCATCTCCAGGAACTTGGGTGTGTGGGATGCTACTATGTGACAGAATATAATGCATTTTTTGTCTTCAAGAATATTTTTATAATAGTCTTTAGGTCTTTGAGAAAATTTGAGCCAATTATTTAGAACATTGACCTTAGATAAATTGATCCATTAAAAAGTGGTTGTCAGCCCTTAAGCATGCACTTGGAAGGGACCCGACCTTGCGATCCGAAGCCACCACATGATAGGTCTATAAGTGTGTTTAATCGATGTAAGGATTCATTAAGACTAGAAACTAGAATTTAGAAGCACAAATCGAAACTTTAACTATACTTGTTGAGACCTTGGGGCACTTGGGATGCTACCATGTGGTAGCATCTCATCCACTCGAGTGCCTGGAGGTGACTAAGATTTGTCAAGATCCCTAAGCAACTGAGATCCTCAAGCACTTAGAACAACTTTGTGATTCTTTTTTAACATTATTTTGAGTACATTTGGATTTGTGTGGACCATTGCCACACCAATTTAGCATGATTTGATCAGAATAAACCATAATTTTACCAACTTGCCAAACTGATTAGGAGTATCATCCCACTATTGTCATATCCCAAAGATGTTTGTATAGAGTGCAGAGACTCTAGACAATTAGGTGAGTGGGATGACACCACATGGCATCATCTTGCTAATTTTTTATTCCTAAGATGTTCATATAGATCACAAATCCTCCGAGTAAGTGGGTGAGTGAGATGATTACATGTGGTAAAATCCTACTACTCCACTATCCTATGGAGATGACTGAGATGCATAGGATGCTACCACATGGCAACATCCCAAGTGTCTGGGGTCTTGACACATTGCAGTCATCTCTAGGAACTTTAGCATGTGAGATAAAATATAGTGTGTCTTTCATCTTTGAGAATATTTTTACAATTTTCATGATAGACTTTAGGTCTAAGAGAAAATATGAGCCAATTATTTTGAACTTCAGCCTTAGATCAAGTGATACATTAAAAAGTGGTTGTTGGCCGTTGAGTATGCACTTGGAAGGGTCCCAACCCTACAATTAGAAGATGCCACATGATAGGTCTATAGGTGTGTTTAATTAATGCAATGATTTTTCAAGACCAATAATCAAAATCCAAAATCACACATCAAAATTAGACTTGTTGAGACCCTATGGCACTCGGGATACTACCACATGGTAGCATCCCACACACCTGGGTGCTCAAAGGTGACTACGATGTACCAAGATCCCCAAAAAATTTTGATCTTTGAGCATCAATAATAGCTTTGTGCTTATTATTTAACACTCTTTTGATTACATTTGGATATGCATGATCCATTGCCATGTTAATTTACTACAATCCGATTAGAGCCATCCACAGTTTTGCCAACCTACCAAACTAGTTAAGAAGATTAAATATTTAAGAGATACAAATTAGGTGTGAAATTACCAATGTTAAATACAAACATGTCCAAATGCATATGTTTGTTAAAGAAACCAGAAGACAATCAACATTTGTTTATTTTTTGAAGGTGCAGTGAGTGTCAAATTGCTTTTGAGCAATCCTAGAATCTTTCACAATTTTTTTTGCCATCAAAAAAGCTATAGATAATTCTTCAGAGCCTCTTTCTTACTTCTTCACGACCCAAGTCTTAGTCTTCAAGGAAATTGTTTTTGGCACTTTTATTCCAAAGACACAAGATTTTGTAACTTTTGATCACAAGTTTTGTCAGGCATCAACCTTGGAAACTTGCTCTTCACAACTTTTGTCTGTATAATTCATGAAAAAGTTGTAACATTTTGTTAAGTTATTCTGTGTTCAAAGATTTGCCAAATCTAATTTTTGTATTTTATTCATTCAATGAGAATCAATATAGAAATTTGGTTTTTATGCAATTTTTTAGTTTTGCCTATTGATAATTTTGCTTAAATAGTATGTGTTTTCATCAAAAATTAATATTTTTATGCATATA
>JARHVA010001228.1:2847500-3057500 GCA_037957365.1 Torreya grandis | reverse complement strand
GTGACCTCATTTCTTGGGAAGATATCCCTAGGCAATAAATGCCATAAATATCAGGATTCATGCCTCCCATGCCTCATCAATGCCCTCCATGTCTCTTAATTTTTCCTCTATCCCAAATATTGATGATCCTATTTATAAATTTTAATTATAAAATTATATTAATCCTTAGCCACACATCTCAATCTTGAGATGGATGGTTCAGGTTGATTCTGATCAATCTAAAAAATCTATAAATAGAGAGGCCATGAACAGCATTTCTAAGCTATTTTGGTGCAAAGTTAGTATGCTTAAATATCTTAAAAAGATTAATTTTTGCAAAGTTATAATACAATATTGGTTCTAAAAGATTCATGCAAACTAGTGTTGACATGCCAAAATATTGAGCCAAGCCAAGCCATAGCCACAAGGTGCCAAGGAGAGATGGGTGTAGCCAAGCTTCTATTGACAAGGACTTCATGAGCAAGCCAATTGAAGAACTCTCTTGGAGCATCAAAGAAGGTAAGGAATGTGTATTTTTTTCATTTTAGTTGTGATTTTTTCCTTTGTTTCTCTTCACTAAGCTCACCCTAGTAACTAGACATGAAGATGTTAGTTTAGTGTGTTTTTGATTTGGTTTCATTCACCAACACAATACTAATCTCCTCTTCTTAGTCAAATTCTTAGTTAACATAATGGCATGCCCAGTGGGACCAAATGCATCCCACACATGAAGAAGATCATTTTTCAACTTTAAAGTCTTCATTTGGATCATTAAAACTCTTATAATTTGATTCTCTAACTTTGTTTTGTCATTTTTCCTTGTCATGGGTTTACACAGTAAATGACATTGATTAGTAAAACTATCATCAATTGGCATAGCCATCTTTGGTCACTATTGGTATAATTGATGTTAGTTAGATAACTATCATTGGTTAGTAAGTGTAATCATAATTAGTTATATAACTGACATTGGTCACTATGTTTTTCTTAAAAACACAAACTGGAGAGCTAATATGCCATTTAAAAATGCTTGGTTTGGGGTCATATGGACTCCATTTTGGATTATTTTTTTTAAAACCACATGTTTTATCCTAAATTTTCAAAATTTGACATTAGTTTAGATTCAAGTTTCATAGATTTTTTACTAAATTTTGAAAACCTATTTAAAATGTTTCTAATCTAACATATTTGCTTTTGGGGTGATGCCTTAAGGGTAGAGAGGTAACCAACGAACTTATAACTTTTTAAAACATGGTCTTAAGACATATTTGACATGAATATAAAATGAATTAGGAACATTATTTTGGTGCTTAAAATAACATTTAAGGTGCTTCAATAAGTGTTTTTAGCATTAGTTTTCAAAGTTACAACTAAAACCAAGGAGTCAAATGAACACCACCTCATTTTCATTTGGGCTTAAAAATGAACTCATCTTTACAAAAAAAATTGTCTTCAATAGTTGCTTGACATATTAAATAGTTGGCATGTTCTATTTTTGACTCCATTCGAAACAAGTTTATCAATTATTTTGGACTTTAGTCCAAACAAAGTTGTCAATTATTTTGGACTTTTGTTGAAATAAATTTGTGAGTTGTCGCTTTGTGTTACTGACTAAAAAATAGAATGTGAGGCTATTTAACGTGATTTGCATGCATAGTTTAATGACAAAGTTTTGTTTAAATTCTCAAAAATATATTTGTATCTTCCTCTTTAAATGTTTTTCCCTCAAAATATGTCCAACCACCACCAATTAAATTTTGTCAAGTCACTAAAAAAGATTATAAATTTGTTTCAATCAGTTAAAAATGAATGTTGTCCTTTGAATTTGTAAGAGAGAACCAATGATTTAAAAATTTCCTTATTATTTTTAATTTTTTTATAAATGTCTTTTAAGAAATGTTTTAGAAAGCATTTCATTTTCAAATGTTTTTTTTCCATTACACCCAAAATAAAATCAAAAATAAATAAAAAGCAAAATCAAAAAGTATTTTCTAATTTTGACTGAAAGGTGGGTCGTAATTATGATTGAAAGGTGGATTATAATACTAAAATCTTTTATTGTTTTATCATGGTCACATCACATTTGATTTCATTTAATTTATATATTAACCTCCATCAAATGTAAAGAATGGTTTATGGGATTCTTAAAAAAAATAGTGCAAGTATCAATAATATATTTAAAAGAATACAATAGATAAAAATACTAAATTAAAAAGAAAGTATTTGAAAGCACTAATCCATGGAATATCATGAAGATGATTTAAAAAGGAGGTTCTACATGATAAGTTGAAATTTATTATTTTAGATAAAAGTTTTTGATATTGAAATTAGTACAAGATGGTACAATGGGTGAGGTTATGTGGATCATTGGTCTTACGGTGTCTTCTAAATCTATCATATAAATTTGAAAGCTATTTACAGATTCTTCTCATTAATGGTGTGAGATTGCAAGAAATAAATGATATGATTACTTTGGTGCAGGTCCTCCAAAAAAACTTATTCCTTTAAATCTATTAGCAAAAATCAAACATCTCTTGAAAGAAGATCATTGAGCATTTATAATTGTCATAAGCCATAATGTCTAGCAAGAGCCAACTAAACCTCTAAGAGGAAAAATAATCACCCTGTTATCTCCTAATAAGGAGAGAATCTAAAAATAAAATGGTCCTTGATCTAAGACTCTAAAGAAAAAAATTGACAAATATGACACTCTTGAGAAACATTGTGCTCTATCTCAATGCAATGTTGATGAGAGAAATGTTTGAGCTAAGGGGAACCCTTAGGATACATAACAGTTATAGTTTGGTGTATGCTCGAGGTTTAATGAACCCATAACTTAAATGAAGATATAAGTATGAGTACCATCAAAGGTTTGGAAAGAGTAGTTCTTTAGGCTAGGACCATGTGGATTGGAGGCAGGATTTGTTAATCTCACTAAAAATCTCATTGTTTATCTCTTTAATGGAGAGATCAAGAACATCCAATGGTAAGTTATGTGGGGGTGGCTTGTAAATATTAATATCAATGAGAAAAAGTAATAAAGAGGCTCTCTCATACCAATAGGAATTAATAGTCTGCTTGCTCCATAGAGAATTGAAAAGTAAGGGAAATATATTTAAGCCAGCCACTCTAGACCACGTGAAACATCACTAAAATGATGAATCGAGTTGTACCAAAAATTTCCAAGATAATGATCTAAAAACTTAATATCTTAAGAAGAATATGTTTGAATAATATTCTAACTAGCACTTTCTATATTCATTATTAATTTTCTACTAAAAATTATAATCTTTAAACCTCAAATTATAAAGGAAAATAAGTATAACCCGTAAATAAAGGAAGTAAATATTCACTTGAATACACTAAAATTGAAATCAAAATATTTACTTTTCAAAGATAATAAAGCTCTGAGAGGTAAATATTCACTTAAATACTCTAAACCCAAAAATGAAATCATTACTTTTCAAAGGCAATAAAGTTCTACAGATGAAGTTACATGATTAAGTCACCATCCCAATATTACAATTATAACTCTTCACATTATATTAACAAAAAATAATAATTAAAAAAAAAATCAAAGTAAAGTAGTTGGACACATCATGATTCAAGATTCCTACTAGAGGAGCATCTCAGCTCCGAAATGAAAAATTAGTCGATCAATACATAGCCCAAAAAATTACATATAACTAGAGAGCAAGTTTTTAAGGACAAGTCACTACCCTAGGAAATGGAGGCAGAGGGTCATCCTTGGGAAGCACTATCCAAGTGGGTGGATCCACATCAAGAATCTCTAAATCATTCTAGACATCCATGGGGTCATCATGAATAGTGATAGGCCAATCATCAGTCAGTTGTGCAAGAACAATAATGCTAGCCTGAGAACACTATGAAGGACCAACATCAGACTTGCCATGAGAATTCTAGACACCTCCTAGGGGAGGGTGAGGATAAAAATGGCCCCTGCTTTTGGACTAACTTCATCAAGAAGCCAAACATTGCTTCATTATGGTAGGCAAAAATTCAATGATGTTTAGCAATGAAGTGGGGTTTGGATTTTTTAATATTTAAATGAAGAACGTGTCAAGAATATGTTATAGTTTATTTAATATATATTATAATAATAATTCATGTACATTTATGTGATTAAAATTATAAATTACTTGATGATGTCAATTAATTTTGATTGGTTAATATCTCAAAACTTTCCACCACTTAATATATAAATAAATCACGTGGTCATTGCTTCTAGATAAAGTGATGTAATTTTGGTGAGTTTGCACCTATAATCATAATTTTTACTATATATAACATGATTTAGCATTCAACCATGCCCAATTTCATTACAAAATAAATCAAAATTTTAATTATTTTAATTTTAGAGGAAATTACTATCAATTTGAATCCCTTGAACATAACTGCATGTGTAAGATGTGATTTAAGGCTAAATTATCTTTGATTGAGTGAATTGGTGCAATCAGTGATATAATGAGTGAAATACAACCTCATGAGCCCAATTTTGACCATAACAAATTTAATTTGGGCCCATCAACCTCATGAGCCCAATGGTTGAATTTGAAGGCAATTGGAGCTAATTTGAAACCCTTCAACCTAAGTGCATGACTATAAAATGTGATTTGGGGCTTGATCAAATCCAATTTCATTAGAGAATGAAGTAAATAATCATTTTGTTTAATGGAATATATAAGTTTGACATGTATAGGATGTGATTTTGGGCTCAATAAAATTAAATGTCATCATATAATGAATGAAATAGTTGATCAGTTCAAATATGGAGGCAATTAGGGTGAATATGAGACCTTTCAAATTAATTATGAATATACAACATGATTTGAGGCTAAATTGGCTTTGAGTTCATCATAGACTGAGCTAATTAGTCAAATGGTGTAATTACTGACATGATTTTTAAAAATTTGAGCCATAACAACATATTTTCAATTGTATATGATGTGATTTGGAGTCAAATTTACCTTAATGTCATTGAATATAATGAACCAAATAGTTGATTCTTTCAATCAATGAGGAATTTGAGGCCAATTTGAACCCCTTCAATGAAACTACAATAAAACTAAAGGAACATAGGCTATATTGTTTATTCTCCTTTTGGCATATCAATTTCAAGGGATCTTAGCCAATAAGGATGAAAATGAAAGGAATTTAAAATGTGTATTTTTGAGTGATCAATGTTGGACAACTGAGAAATCATATTATAAATCTATAAAGGAAAAAAATAAGAAAGGATGATTACTCTTTCTATATTTCATCAAATTTTAGATTGCACAAAATTTTTAGGTAAGTTCATTTAAGTGTAATGAGCAGTTTTTCTAAAAAGTATCCATGTTTGGTATTTTGGGTTAGTGATTTATCTAAGTCAAGTGTCAAAAATTAGTCTGGAATTAAAAAAGAGAGATGGGATGAAGCATTATTGTGTCCATGTTTAAAGGGTTAGATTGGAAGTGCATTTTATTTTTCAAAATGTTCATAGATTGAGAATGAGTGATGGATTACACAAGAATGTTTCATCAACTTAAATTCAATCATAATGAAACATTATCACTTCAAATGTTTTTTTTTTGTAGGAAAGTGATAATAAGCATGAATGAATGGAAACCTATACTAGTATTGTTGAGGGATGAATTGCTTTAACTATCTCACTTCACAAGTGGTCATGAGGATGATATTCAAGCAATACATTCTCTGTTATTTTTTTTAGTAAAAAGTGTTATATATGTTATTATATAAGAGATTAGTTGAGAGATAAAATCTTGGTTTTCATTTAAAAGTTATGATAGATATATCCTAGAAGCAATACTCATACCCTATTAGTCGATTGTTACAACCCTAAACCCAAATGCAATACTCATACCCCACTTTATCTTAAATACAAACATGAAGGTAATTGGGTGCAATCTAAACCCACTTAACCTCACCATAAGTCTAGGATGTGATTTTTCCTAAATTATCCCATATTTCAAAATACAATGAACCAATTAGTCGATTGTTGGAATTAGCGATGCAAGTTCTGAATGAAATTAAACCTTATGAACCTAATTTTATCTATATAGGATGTAATTTTATGGGGTTAATCGACCCCAATATCATAACAAAATAAATAAAATAGTCCACCAATTAAATCATGATATAAATTAGGGCCAATTTAACCCCTTCAACATAACTACAAGATCAAGATGTGATTTGAGGTTAAATTAGGTTTAATTTTAATATGAATTGACCCAATTAGTCAATTGATGTAACTAAGGACCTAATATGGGGAAAATTGAGGAATGTGAACCTAATTTATGGGTTAATAATTTATTATATAAGATGTAACATATGGTTTAATCAACCCTAATTTTATGACAAATGCAAATGTGAAGGCGATTATGGCCAATCTAAACCCCTTGAACCTAAATGTAAGTTTACAATGTGATTCAAGGGGATAAATTAACTATAATTTGTTTATATATTTACCCAATTAGTCTATTTTTACAATGATTTTTGGAATTTGGATGAAATTGAACCCTGTGAACCTAATTTTTACTATATGGAAGTAATTTGGAGATCAATTGACCCTAATATCATGACAAAATAAAGAATAAGGTCCACTAATTCAATATATGATCATATAAACATTATATATATGATGCACACATGTTATAATGTGCACATGTTATTATATCAATAGACAATAGGTCATTATCCAATGTTTAAGTTTTGAAAATTCTAACCTCACAGACATTCTCTACATCATTCTACATTTTCCACGGTTAAGAAAAGAGGAATTAAATTATTCTTTGGATCCCTCAAAATCAAATTACTCTTTGGGTCCCCACCATCAAAAGGAATCAAATTTTTCTTTACCTAGTCTTGGATGATGAAGCCCATTCAAAGAAGATGAATAATTTAAATCATAAAACCCCAAAGCAATTAGAAGAGTTGATAGAAATACAAAAGGTATGAGTGCAAGAATTTCACTCAAAAAAAGGTACAAACACTACCCCTAATGTTCCAAATGTCATAGATAATTATGAAATTAATAATAATTAATTTAATAATGATGGTGAATATTTACCTATAATTCCAAATTATGTTGCAATTCTACATTCAAAGTATAAAGTTTTTGGTTTTATTCATGATGAATCTATGCATGATGATTTTCCCCCTATTAATGAAGACAATTTCATGCAAACACATAATGATGAAAGTAAAAATGAATAAAACATCATACAATAATTAAATAATGAAAGCAACAATGAATAAACTAGTAGCGAACATAACAATTTTGAGACAACCTCTCAAAAAATTCCACCATTAACAACACCTAAAAGGATTGTGCATAGAAAAGGCAAGTAATTAATTGAATTTGATGAAAATATTTTGAAATGAATTTATATAAAAATGTCTAACCACCTTTCACGAAGACTACTTGAAAAATATTGGAATAATTTTCTTGATAAATTAGATTTTGATAGTAAAAAATTACAGGTGTTTATCTCATTGATGAAATTAATTAAGATGAGACCTACAATATACACCCTAGGACTATAGACATCTAACATGGTCGATGAAAATAATAAAATTATTGAAAATATACATGACATATATCATATTATAGACCTGAAATCACATAACAAAGATTGTAATATTGCCCAATGAGTAATTATAACTTATGCAATAAGTAGTCAATTGGGGAAAAAAAAATTATTTAAAATTTTAGCCAAACCCTATACATAAATAGAAAAATATTAATGAAATCAATTTCAAGACATCAAATACTTAATGATGCAAATACCACTCAGCTTTAGGTATTATTTGGTAGACTTCCATGAAAGGACAAGGCTATAGCTGATGCTCTCAAAGATTTACTTACACAATTTTGGAAAGACAATACAAGAGTTTCAAGCAATACAAGATATGTAGTGAAAATAAGAGTTAGTTCTCATATCCATGAACTACATCTAAAACATTTCTTGGTTATGACCCAAACACAATTGTATTATAAGCTTTTAGAAAAATATACATAAATTTATATAAGTCAAAGATATTTTGATATGGCCAAACCATTTTATGTAAAAATAAATCACACACCAACTGTTGTTGTAGGTAACATGTTGAATTTTTAATGCACTATGATGTTTTTCACCATATACATTGTACTTTTCATATTAAAAATATTTTTCAAGAATATGGCTTTGAAGTTTGACCAAAATCAGCTAAGAAATTTATTCCAGCCATTTTTTTGAAAGATCAAATGGATAGTTCTCTTATAAGAAAGTAGGTTTGGATGAAAATTACATCATTTGTGGTGGATTGCATAAATAAAAAAATTATATCCATGATGATTGTACATGTGTAATTGGATATAAATTAGTTGGTTTGAGAAAATACAAATCTATGACTTATTAATTAAAAGGTGGTAAATAATCTAAAAGATGTGATTTTGTTACAAAATAGATATAAATTTAGGGAGGAATTTTTTTGTAAGTATGCAAGGCACATACAAGGTTAGATGGTTGGACAAACATTTGAAGCTAAGAAAGGACATATTTACACTTGGGTCTATTATTTAAATAGTCAACTTTGCTGAGAATTATACATTTTAAACATAAATGGAAGTACAGTCATAATATTACAACTCAATAGAGGTTTTAATATTCTTGCATAAAACATTCATGCATGCACCTGATAGTACAAAAAATATTAAGGGAATACCACTTATATGATAGTGATGACCAATCACATTTTAAAGAGTATGTGCAAGGTTGTTTTGAGAAGTTTTATGGATAGTTGACTGAGAGTAACATTAATTTCAATAAGCATTATATTTGATCAGACAATTGCACATCATAATTCAAAAATGCATATATGTTTTATTAGTTGAGAAAGATGCATATTACCCATAGTGTATAACATATTTAGAGTTTCACTGAAATTAGCCATGGAAAAAGAGAGCATGATGGTGTGGAAGCATGTGTAAAAAGAGTCATTATAAGAGAAGATTTGAAGTTCAAAGATGGTGTTGATTTGACTAATATAACAACCATTTTTTAATGGTGTAATGAGAAAATGGGATAGGTGCTCAATAAGATTCTACTATTTATAGATATTTTTGGCTGATAGAGGAAGAAAACTTGGCAAAGTATGAGGATTATATGACTATAATGGGATCAAGTGAGATCTACTCATTTCATAGCTCAAATTGAAGTTATTGTACTATTCATATGAGACATTTACCATGTTTTTTCTACATGTATGGACTTTATTTAGAATGAGTGTGAGTCAAAATAAATGGTGGATGAATGGATCTATAAACCTCTAATTCCAATTGACACATATCAGATTCCATTAGCATTACAACCTACATGTATGACATCATCACATGACTTTGACCATGCATCTGATCTAATGCAATCAAGTAGAATATTGATAATTATGTACTATTTATTCTCATTATCTATCTTGATAATGTCATTAAAAGGGAACATATTTATAATTTATTATCATTATATATCTTGATACAAGGCATGTTTTTACAATTATTACTGACGAGGACAATGTAGAGGGAACAAATTAATAATTATGTCAATATTTAAAGGTAAAGAAAAAATGACTTCCCAAATCATAGATGGAGAAAACATTGACTATCCAACTAGGTCTGTGGTTATCACTAGAACTTGGATTCAATGATATCTTATACAAAAATTAGATGTATGGTTGTTTGAAGACATTTAAACACATAGGAAGATACCACAGTATTCAAATTTGGTTCATACAACAAATATTCAATTGGTCAAATATCGTTGGAGGCCATTAAATAATAATCTATGAAAATCTTGTTAGTCAGACCATGAAATTATTATTTTTACTATCAAGATTAGAGTAGATCCTATTGATTCAATGGATTGAAATTCCAAAGTATGTTGAATTATCAAATGTAGATGTATTTAGTTTTATGATTTTTTATTGATTTTGTAGGTAGTACATATAAATTTCATTTTTAATTATTTACTAATAATTTTTTATAGTTTAGAGGTGCTAAATAAGCTTCCTCCTTCACACAGTTTGCACTGTTAGTAATGATTTTCATAGCCTTGAAGTTAAGAGAATCTTATTATGGGTATTCAATTATTACAAAAAGGTGTTATTGAGGCTAAAATGGGTGCTAGGTTTCTCAATCGAACATGATGGTAGGCTAAGAACCTAGTCTTAGACATTATCCACCACCTCAAATATGTTTACAATGCTAGTTTCAATCCAAGAAGCTTCATAAATGGATTTCTCCAAATATAGCTCTAATTTTAACAACATTTATTGTCAGTGTTTCCATGCTCTTGAACAATAATGGAAACATGCTTAAGGTGGATTTAGACATTGTGGTTATGGGAACACATGTCATTTTCCTATATAGATGTGATTGAAGTGAGGGACTTTAATATTGATGTCTTAGAGATATAAATTTTAGTTGGAGGATAAGAACTTGGCTCATCACTACAAAAAAAAATTGTATGTTAAGACCCATTATTGAAACTTGTGCCACATAATGGTCCTGACGGTTTCATCAACATGCTTCAAAGTAAAATTATATGGATTTGAAATACACATGATGTTTCTTTTGGTTTATGATAATGACTTACATGTTTTTTTATGTGCACGTAAAGATAGGATAAAAAGATGTATTTTTCTTGTATTGGGAAGGGCATTCTTGAGGCTAGAATGGGTGGTGGATATCTTGATCGGGTGTGATAAAATTCAAAAACAATATAATAGACATTATCTACCACCAAAAACATGTTTTCAATTCCATTTCAATCCATGAAGCACTAGAGGTAGAGTTATCTAATTGCAGCTTGACTTTGACAATATTTGTTGTTAGTGTTTCCATGCTCTTGAATAATAGTGAAAACATGCTTCTAGGTGGATTTAGACATTGTGGTCATGGGAGAACGTGTAATTTTTCTATCTAAATGTGCTTTAAGTGAGGTATTTTTAACTAGATATAATTGATATAGAAGTGTAAAGTTTGTCTTCTAGGGTACCAACCAAGTGCTCAACATTTTCCAAAGATAGTTTCTTGAACATATTTCTACCATCATGATAACAAGTGCAATGTGTCTCAAAAGTAGAACCAAAATGTTTAGGTTTTATCCTTAGTTTCACATGAATAATTACTAGTTGAGTGATTAGAATAAGGTAGAATCTAATGTGCTAGTGTCCTGACATATCATGTAAGTGATATCACATGCTCACTTGGGGCACATAACCTAGACTAGTTCCTATCAATTCTACTATGCAATGGTGGATAGACAATTATCTTACTTAGGCACTTGAGTTAACACATTTAAAAATTATCACTATATACATCACTCTAGAGTTATCCATTTAATGCATTCACATAGTGCATGTAATTTTCTAGTATCATAAAACCAAAATTAATACCAAAGATATTTAATACATTAATATTCATAGACAAAGTATTAGTTCTACTAATCTCATTTGATAAGATTAAAAAGGTACTACATTCAGTATATAATCTTTCCAGATATCTATCTTGAAAACAACACATCTACATTTAACAACACTTTATAATCAAAACTAAGGGGTATTTATATACAAGATAACTCCTACTTAGGTTGCTTCATTAATACATTATAGATGGCATGCTAATGAATATTGTAAAAATGGAAGTCATGGTGATCCATTATCATTAAGTTATTTTTGACTCAGGTCTAATAGCTCCTATATACTCTTTCTATGCTAGATATTTACTTTCATGTTTCTCTTATCTCATGGATCGATGATAGATTCAAGCTTGAGTAATATATGATACTTCCAATAACTAATTTGCAACTACCTTTACTTTTTGTGCCCTTGTCATAGTCTTATGTATTTTTGAGTCTTGCATCTTATGTTTCTTGTTATTTGTGTCTTTGTCTTTTGTAACTTGATCTTTCATGCCAAGGTCTTCCACACTATTCTTCCATGTCTCTCTTCTACACGATTTGCTCTCATACCAAGGAATTGTGCACTAATCTCACTCCCTTGCATCTTTTCTCCATGGCTCCAAAATACTTAGAAAATGATATTACAAAATTTGTGGTCCAACAACAAATATATGATAAATATTTTCATGATGAGGCATGAATAATATTTGTTTTCTTTCAATCATGAAAATAGACAATAAATTTGTATGCAATTGTGTGATTCGATCTATTAAAGGTAATATAAGTTGAGGTTCATCAATCCTCTATGGCCTTGTAATTACTTTTGGTGAACTCATTGTGTGATTTCATATTCTGTCATGAGTGATGTACATTTGATTATAGTGAAACTCAAGGCTCTTGAACAATAATGAAAACATGGTTAACGTGGATTTGGACATTGTGGTCATGGGAACACATGTTATTTTCCTATATATATGTAATTGAAGTGAGGGACTTTAATCTTGATGTCCTAGAGATATAAATTTTAGTTAGAGGATAAGAACTTGGCTCATCACTACAAAAAAATTATATTTTAAGACCCATTATTGCAACTTGTGCCACATAGTGGTCCTGAAGGTTTCATCAACATGCTTCATGGTGAAATTATATGGATTTGACATACACATGATATTTATTTTTATTTATGATAATGACTTACAGGTTTTTTATGTGTACCTAAAGACAGGCTAAAAAAATACATTTTTCTTACATTGGGAAGGGCATTCTTGAGGCTAGAATAGGTGGTGGATATCTTGACCGGGTGTGATCAAATCCAAAAAACATATAATAGACATTATATACTAACAAAAACATGTTTATAATTCTATTTTAAATCCATGAATCACTAGAGGTAGAGTTATCTAATTACAGCTTGACTTTGACAATATTTGTTGTTAGTGTTTCCATGCTCCTAAATAGTAGTGAAAACATGCTTCTGAGTGGATTTAGACATTGTGGTCATGGGAGCACATGTAATTTTCCTATGTAAATTTGATCTAAGTGAGGTAATTTTAATTATATATCATGGATAAAGAAGTGTAAAGTTTGTCTAATAAGGTACCAACCCAGTGCTCAACATTTTCCAAAGATAGTTGTTTGAACATATTTCTACCATCGTGATAACAAGTGCAATGTGCCTCAAAAGTAAAACCCAAATTTTTGGGTTTTATTTTTAGTTTCACATAAATAATTATTAGTTGAGTGATTAGAATAATGTAGAATCCAATGTGCTAGTGTCCTGACATATCACACAAGTGATATCACATGCTCACTTAAGGCACATAACCTAGACTAGTTCCTATCAATTCTAATATGTAATGGTGGATAGACAATTATCTTACTTAGGCACTTCAGTTAACACATTTAACCATTATTACTATAGACATAACTCTAGAGTTATCCATTTAATGTGTTCACATAGTGCATGTACTTTTATAGTATCATAAAAATAGAATTAATACCAAAGAGATTTAATACATCAAGATTCATAGACAAAGCATTAGTTTAATTGATCTCATTTGATAAGACTGCAAAGGTACTGCATTCAGTTTACAATCTTTCTAGATATCTATCTTGAAAATAACACATCTACATTCAACAACACTTTATAATCAAAACTAAGGGGTATTTGTATACAAGATAACCCCTTCTTAGGTTGTATCATTAATACATTATAGATGACAAGACAATGAATATTTTAAAAAAAGAAGTCATGGTGATCCATTATCGTTAAGTTATTTTTGACTCGGGTCTGATAGCTCCTATATACTCTTTCTATGCTAGATATTTACTTTCATATTCCATTTATCTCATGGATTGATGATAGATTCACACTTGAGTAATATCTTATGCTTACATGAATTACTTTGCAACTGCCTCCACTTTTTGTGTCCTTGTCCTGGTCTTATGTATTTTTGAGTCTTGCATCTTATGTTTCTTGTTATTCATGTCCTTATCTTTTGCAACTTGATCTTTCATGTCAAGGTCTTCCACACTATTATTCCATGTCCCTCTTCTATGCCATTTTATCTCATACCAAGGACCTTTGCACTACTCTCACTCCCTTTCACCTTTGGTTCATGGCTCCAAAATACTTAAAAAATAATATTACAAAATTTTTGGTCCAATAATAAATATATGATAAATATTGTCATGATGAGGCATGAATAATATTTTCTTTCTTTCAATAAATAAAATAGAATATAAATTTGTATGCAATTGTGTGATTTGATCTATTAGAGGTAATATAAGTTGTGGTTCATCAAATCTCAATGGTCTTGTAATTACTTTTGCTGAGCTTATTGTGTGATTTCATATATTGTCATGAGTGATGTACATTCGAGTATAGTGACACTCAAGGTCCTTGGCATCACTTATGGAAAACCCATCATAGTTTCACCTTTTTTATATTAGTACATTGGGTAATATCCCCCATTCATATTAGTTTAAATAATGAATCTTTCTAACTCAATGGCTTGATTAGTTATTCAAAATTGAGACTTGATCACTCTCATTCATCAAGTATTCAACATAAGCAACTACTCTCTTCAAGTTCTTGAGTAAGAGGTCATGATTTTTCAACACTCTTATCTTAGGATAGATGATAAGAGATAAACTAATTACATAAGTTAATATAGTCATAGGTATAGTGATGCACAATAAAATATTAAACTTTGTAACATCCCTATTGGGATCTACTTAGAATACTATAATTTTTTAAAAGAAATTAATCATTGTATTTTTTATTATATTTCACTACAAGAATATAATTAGTTATCCAAATAAAACACTATAAATAAGGTAATTATAAAATAAGCATGTGACATCTACCTGTCACTAATCTTTATCATCATATGAAACCCAACATAATTGAATATAGAATGTAATTATAAATATTCATCCATGATTGGTACAAACATTCAACCACTACTGTCATGGTACAAGTAAATAATTATATCTCATCAGGTATAATGTTTCAATAATAATAAATATAATGTAATATACATGATACAAAATATAATGTTCCACAAAGCATGAGTTCCCTGGAATCTAGTATCTATGGCAATCTCAAGTGTAGTCTCCAAATAAGTATTATTGTGGGAAAGAATACAATCATTCGAGTGCTTTTTCACACCAACCATGGACCATTGATCCCTCACACAATACCCCATCAAGGAATCATCCTCCTTTCATAGATGAGTAAATAGTGATGGTGCATAAATCTAGAGAGATAAGCTAATACCCATGTGTTGTATGATTTCTAATAAAATGAAGTGTACCATAAAAAAATTCATTATAAAATGATATTGAACAAACATATAAATCATACATACAAAATGACAATGTCTAACTAATGTTACTTTGGTCAATTTTTTTAATAATTATTAATCTCTATAATCAATCAATTTCATACACACCACTTGATTAGATTACCTTCATCTACCATTCGTAATACTAATAATCTAGTGAAGTCCATCTCACTACTTACTTAATACAAACAATGCAATATTTAGTTAATATAAATATAACCAATATAATCATACAAATTAATTCCCATTAGTAGTAATAAAATATGATAAACACAATAATAATCAAAATTCATATATTTAGTTTGTCAAACATAGGAATGAATCTCTACAATATTATTTATCACATAAATAATAAGTAAATAAGTATAGTTTATACCAACCAGGTATAATCTATGTTTAAAATTCATAATCTAATTTCTGTAAGTATATTTAAATACATAGTATATTCTATGACAAGTAGTAATATCATAGTCCATCATTTTCATGTACACACTACTCAATTTCAACAACCAATGATAATAAATAAGTTATAATTTTCATGAAGACATAATATTTCATGTTATATTTTTAATAGATCACACTCATATAGCTATAGTTTTCCTATCCTTTGAAATCCTATAGATTATTATTATTTATAACAGATATAGGCACACCTCTATAAATCTAGCTGAATTATATTTATAAATCTAGTTTTATTTGAACTGTTATCTAGATGTAGTGTCCCAATAACATCCCTATGGTACATATAGATCCATAATTTTATTAATATACATCATTTAAATGTTGTAATAGCTACTCCATATAATATAATAGATGATTAACTATATAATCTAGATTCATTAACTGATTACATACATAACATGTACCATAAATAAGTACTCAGACAACATATAAATGCTATATATAGATGTCACCAATCATTTTGTAATTATAATCAATGTATAACCATGAGCTTCAGCATTTCAATGGTTTAGTCTAATATGCTTTTCAAGTAAAATCAGGAACTCTATTTTTTGTACACATATTTTCTTACTTATGTTCAGTCTCATTGTCTCCAACAAGTGGCATAATCACGTATTCAAACACATTGTTAGGTTTAAGTTTATCTATGTGAATTTTATTAGAAACCAAAATTGTATAAGATAATAATTAAGAACTTGAGAATGCTATGGATCTTATCAACATATACCTAAAATCTGATCGTAAATATATCTGTCAATGGAGCTCAACCTTACAATAGTTCAATCACAAGATCAAATATTCTAGCTTTATTTATATATTTTAAGAATATCATTCCAACATATTTATTTTAAAGGAAGATTCTCTCATTGGTATTGGGTTATAGTGTAATCATGCTTCAAAACTTGAATTTGCAATAAATGCTCACCTATAATAAGATTCTTTAATATATTAACTCTAAAAATCTAATTTATGTTCTACACATACATAGGTTTCATTGTAACCCACTATTGTTATCCAAGTCTACGTAACCTTAAGTGCATTATTAGGTATTTCTATTCAAATATCACTATTTTGGATAAGTCATTCTGTTATACTAATAGTAACTAACAAACACATTTATTTTCAATACTTATATATAATGGTATATTTATAATCCATATGTTGTATCAACCCCATATCTTTTTATATATACAAGTCTATCAAGAACCAATGCATTTTAATATCTCATATACATATATAAAAACTATGTATATGTGTGTGTGTGTATATATATATATATATATATATATATATATATATATATATATATATATATATATATATATATATATATATATATATATATATATATATATATATATATATATATATATTAGGAATGAAGCATAACTACTTTACATTTAAGTATATCGTTACTCTGTATACACTATTCATGTATATCATCTATATATTAAACATACTTTGTTTAATATATATGATACTTGTGTCTTAAACCTACTCTGTAGAATATTAAACTTACTTTGTTTAATACATATATTAAACCTACGCTATTTATGTCTTTAGCTACATATCCAATAATATTATCACATGGGATCTAATGTGAATAACTTTTGTAGTTCAAATAAGAATATAGCACTCTACTCTCATTTTGATTTGGTTCCTAAAAATTATGTGCCTTATGTTTTCCTGTCAAACATCTATGTAGGAGTGGGGCAATATTCAAAAGGTAAGAAGATTGATTAATATACATACCTCAGTCATATTATATATGGATCACTATTTTAGATTATCTAATGCATGTATAAATCATTGTTCTATTTATATAGTCTACTATTTATCATACTCAGATCACCCTTGTATTATACAGATTACCATAAACCTATTGTATATCACATTTATAGTTCATTGCATATTCACTATATTGAAATACAATATTCTGAGTTCCTAATTTTATATATATATATATATATATATATATATATATATAATGATATGAACTAGTATATATATCATTCAAATCCGTAATAATAAATTCTATGTGAAGAATATCAAGAACAAAAAAACATTTTTGTAAATAACATAGGGTTGCTAGAATACTCTGCTCAGCATTATAATCAAATATATCAATAAAATACAATACCCATCATAGCGTAAATGATCTTAGTATAAATATCTCCCCAGTTTTATAGAAACCAAAATATATGGTCCAAAAGTATATCACTGATTTAAATGTATGCTATGTCATTTTGATTTAAAAATTAGTTTATGTTCTACACACACACACAGGTTTTGTTGTAACCCACTATTGTTATCCAGGTCTACTAACCTTAAGTGTATTATTATGTATTTCTATACAAATATCACTATTTTGGATAAGTCATTATGTTATACTAATAACAACTAACAAAAACATTTGTTTCCAATACTTATATATAATGGAATATATATAATTTGTATCTTGTATCAACCCCATATCTTTTTATATATACAAGCCCATCAAGAACCATTGAATTTTAATATCTTATATACATATGTATCAACTATGTATATATATTACGAATGAAGCATAACTACTTTATATTTAATTATATCACTACTCTGTATACACTATTCATGTATATCATTTATTTATTAAACCTACTTTGTTTGATATTTATGTCTTAAACCTACTCTATAGAATATTAAACTTACTTTGTTTAATACATAAATTAAACCTATGTTATTTATGTCTTTATCTACATATCCAATAATATTATCACATGGGATCTAATGTGAATAACATTTATAATTCAAATAAGAATATAGGGCTCTACTCTCATTTTGAGTTGGTTCCTAAAAATGATGTGCCTTATGTTTTCCTATCAGACATCTATGCAGGAGTGGGGCAATATTCAAAAGGCAAGTAGATTGGTTAATATACATATCTCAGTCATATTATATATTAATCACTATTTTAGATGATCTAATGCATATATAAATCATTATTCTATTTATATAGTCTATTATTTATAATACTCAGATCACCCTTATATTATCAGGATCACCATAAACCTATTGTATATCACATTTATAGTTCACTATATATTCGCTATATTGAAATACAATATTCTTGGTCCATGATATATATATATATATATATATATATATATATATATATCATTTAGATCTGTAATAATAAATGTTATGTGAAGAATATCGAGAACAAAAAAACATTTTTATAAATAACATAGGTTCATTGGAATACTCAACTTCTTATAATATACATAATACGATATAATTAGCATTATAATCAAACATATCAATATAGCACAATACCCATCATAGCGCAAATGATCTTAGTATAAATACCCCCTGGTTTTATAACAACCAAAATATATGATCCAAAGGTATATCAGTTATTTAAATGTATGATATGTCATTCATATTCACCTAGCTTAATATATAGATTTAATGCATTATAATGCTAGAATAATGTATGCATGGTTTATTTTTGGTTATGGGCATAGCTAAAATATTATAATATATTGGATCTACTTGATATCATATATTATAATGTATAAGAATTATACATATATGCCACTGGTATATAGCATAGTTTAATATATTTATCCACTGATATATATATATATATATATATATATATATATATATATATATATATATATATATATAAAGTTCACTATATATATGTGTTTAAATAAGTTCATTTTTTTGGTAAATTAATAGCTTGCCAAATATATACATCTTTATTCAGTATAGCATGTAGATCATTGTATATATATTATTGGTTTTAGATGTATTACAAATATTTGGTTTTAGGTGTAAAATTTTTAGATCATTGTATATACATTATTTATTGCATAAAAACAAAGGAATCAAATATATACAAATCACCGACCTTGTAAAAACTTCTCAATTGAAATGGCAAGATAGGATATATTCCACCCTTCACCCTGTTCTTTCTCTCTTTATTTCCTCGTACATTGTTACTTCTATTTTGCTCTCTTATTCCTTCTTCTCTTATCTTCTACGCTCTATTATCCCCTCCTCTAATTGTGTCCCCATTTTATCTTTTTTTTCTTGTATGATTTTATTTAAAGCTCGAACCCCTTTTTTTTATTTCCAATTTTTTTTCTTTTTCTTTTCTTTTCTTTTTTTTAAAGCTTTCATATACATTGTTTTATTTGTTTTTATTTCCTAATTATAATTGAATACAATGCATTTACTAATAACACAATTATTTTATTCATTTTTCCTATTTTTATTTATTATAATATATTTACTAATTATAATAAAATCATTTTATTTTCTACTAACTTATATTCCTCTATTATATACTTACATCTATAACATCCAATTATTTTGATATTCCAATATTATAATTCTTTATTTTTGTATTTCCATTATTCTAATATTCCTTTATTATATAACTATAAACACATGTATATTTGTGATCCTCTATAGCACTAGTTCTAATAATTATTCCATTAATGTGTGTCTAGATGTATTATAGTTAATATTAATTGTCCATTACCATGATGTGATCTTCTATAAACACTAAAAATGTGTTTAATTTTCCATAATGTAATCACACAAGATTAATTTTACATTATCATTAAATTGACCTAACACACAACACATATGCATAAATGATTATCTAAATGTGGATAAAAAAAAGAATGTACTAATGCTAACAATTTAAATATTGCATATAACATGTACTATCTAAAGTGGTGTGTGCAGGGGTTCTAGCAATTCCTCTATCATTCCCCACTACCTTCATCTACATCACCTTCTCTGATGATGCTCTCCCTCTATCATGCTCTGAGGGATAAATCTCTCCCACATCCAAATCATGACAAGAAAGTAGTTAGTCCATAATATCATGACATATATAATAAAACATTATTGAAATAATAAGTCAACATGATCACAATGTCAATGATATTTAATATAGCTAACTCATAACATTGAAATCATGAAATCAAAACAATATATAATTGTCTCATAATAGCATATGACTTATAACTTAGTCAAAAAATAATTAAATCAAATTACCAACTATAAATATCCACAGATAATCAAGTAAATTTTCTTAGTGGGAAATCAAAATGTAACATACATCCCTTCTAAAGTTGGTCATTGTATCAATGATACTTATTCAAATATAAGTTCTAAATTAAAAATATTGTTTAAGAAAAAAATAACATAGTAGGAAGCATCAAATCTAGTAAATAAATTTAGAAATTGCATGTGGAACTCATTATAGTCTTCCTAAGTAGCACTATCCTTAGATTATTAGTCCCATAAGAACTTACACTATGACAACTCCCTATTACTAAAATGAAATTTATAAGTGTCAATTACTCTTATTGGTTCTATCATGACCACCCCAGAGTCTAGAACCTACAAAGCATTCCAATCGACCACATGTGAAGGATCAACTATATACTTTTTAAAATAAAAACATGGAATACATTATGTAATAGAGTTATGGCTAGTGGCAATGCAAGACTATACACTACATGATTAACCACTTCTAACACCTCGAAAAGTCTCACAAATCTTGGTGAAATTTTCCCTGACTTCCTAAATTTAATTGAAATCTTTTTTGGCTTAACCCATAAGAACACTTATCACCTAATAAAAAATTTCTATTTACCCTCTTCATATAATCATAACTCTTCTACCTATCACTGGCCTTAGTCAATCTCTACCTAATTGTTATGTATATATGGAATTATACAGTCTCTTTAGCATCACATTCTTTAAATTCACCTGATCTAACATATACATCCTTCCATTATATCACAAAATTCAATCATTATTTAATATAAATCTTTTATACTTAAGATTCTAAGCGTTCTTAGACAATGTTTTCCTGACCTGATAGTAGAATTCAGTTCTTGGAGAGAATTTGATCATTCGATCTCTAAAAGTACTCCTAAAGTATCCATCACTTCTATGTACTTTATATGACTTAGGACATCATCTAGTATATTTTTTTGTGCCTTTGATATAGTTGATATCAAAATCATAATAAAAAAAGAACTCTATCCAACATCTTTAATGAGCATTCAAATTCGATTGGGTGAATATTTTCTTGAGTCCCAAGTTATCAATCTTGAGCTCAAATAAATTTTCCAACAAATAATGCCTCTAAACTTATAGAGTATGCATAATTGCTACAATTTGTAGGTCATGAGGGGTATAGTTTACTTCGTAAAGCTTCAGCTTCCTTGATTCATAAGCTAATATTGCACCATCTTGCATAAGGACCCCTCCTAGTCCATCCCTAGACGCATCAGTGATCATTGAAAATTGACCATTGGGGTTAGAAAATCTTAGCATTGGTGATAAATTAATCCTTATTTTCAATTCATAAAAAGCTAATTCACACTTATCTGACCAAATAAGAATTTGGTTCTTTTGTTGTAGAGAGGTAATGGGATTAGCTATCTTATAAAAGTTCAGAACGAACTTCCTATAATATCTTGCTACTCCCATGAAACTTATTGAGATAAATTATCTTTTCATATTAGGTGATTATTCTATTAATACCATTTATTCTATTATTTTTCATGTGCCTATTTATTTCACTTAGGTTACTATTTTATTCTTTCTCTATTTGGTATTAATGTTTCTTTTGTGCCTCCTATTTCTAGACCAATTTTTAAATCTGCATATTTTGGTCATAGTCTTTTTAAAAACAATAAGATTTATATTCATATACATGTTAATTATAATTTTGTTCGTACTCTTGAATATGTACTCCTTAAAAAAATATTTAGACCATGCAGGTGATGTAATAACAAATTAACCAAGTTTTGTTATTATCTAAAAAATGAAGTTATATAGTTACTTCTCACAATATATTACTTAATATCTTGGATTATGAGGTCATTATTTTCCCTTTCCCTACCATTTGTATTTTATCTATGTTTTAATTTTTTTAATGGAAAGGGTGACCCTTCATATCATATCAAATATTTGTTTGCTTCATGCCTTGACTTTGCACAAAATGAGATATTATTGATGAAGCACTTTTCTATATGTGTTAAGGACTATGCCTTGATGGGTTTTGAATCCTAACATTTAGCTCAGTACATTACTTCAATTAATTGGCTATGTTAGCAATATTTTATGTTGCTATGACTTTTCAGATCATTTCATTAACTTGCCTATTTCCAGATGCAACATAAAACTTGAAACATTAGATAAATCACCAATTTATTGATGTTTTTCTCTTTGTTTGAGAGGTCAACTCCCTTGTTTGATGGGGATATTTTTGGTTTTTTATGTAATTTAAACTATAAATTATGAATAAGAAATAAAATTGGAAGAAAAATGAAAACTTGGAATGGAGAGAGAATAAGAATACATGGAAGGGAAAATGGGAAACATTCGGCACAGTAAATGTAGAAAACCACCTAGATAACCTAGTTTAAATGGAATATGTTGGATAGTTCAATAATTAAATATTGTATTCTTAGAAAGGTGATAAAGGCATAATTTAAACATGAGAATAAATCACATCACTAGAAGGGTTTCAAGACACAAATTACTATGGAATGCCTTTAAATTTTTAGCTAAAAATGAACACAAGGTCTCATTTTCCTAATTTCAAAAAGGGTTTCATTTAACATCAAATAATTCTAGTTTGAAATCTTCCTTTTAACATGAAAATGAAAATACTGAACAATTGATGTGATGAGAGTAAAGATTAATTGAAATCTCAAAGTCTTTCTACAAACTAGATTACGTGTTTATCACATAAAGTATGTCCTCTAGGATTTTAAACACAAAGATTACATAATCCAAGGGTTTACACATAATAAAAAAAGTAAATGTTTTTAATGGATTTGCAATGCAGATTTTATAAATGAGAAAAATAAAAAACTTTGAAGCAATCCATTCATCTTACACATTTAATTTGCTTTATACTCAAAAAATTGTTGAAAATATACAATTATACAAAAGATGTAGAATCCATTTCCCATGGGCTGATAGGAAGAAAAAATCTTCCTTTTTTTATTACATTCTTGTATTTTATAACATTTTTACCCTTAAAGTAGTTACCTAACTAATTTTGACTTGATTTGACTCTAAGACTCCTTTTGCCTCAATTTGAGTTTGCTCACTTATTATTATTATTATTATTATTATTATTATTATTATTATTATTATTATTATTATTATTATTATTATTATTATTATTATTATTATTATTATCGAGCACTTTTAAAAAACACGTGACTTTTAATCATTAATTAATTCCAAAGAATCAATATAATTTAGTATTATAAAATCACTAGAGTTCACATGTACTTTCCATCTCATGTTTATCATCAACTTGATGGTGATCTCTCTGAATTTGAGTAATATTGATAGTTGATAGATGTTCAGCATCATATGTTAGTCTTCTCAAAATATCCAACTATTTTGTAACAAGATTCATCACTTGCCCTTGTTGCAAATCCAAAACTTTTGATGCATCAAATATAAAAGAAGCTTAGCTATAATTATTAAAATGTATAGAAATAATAATTTGTCTTAAGTTTGTATCCTTTGTTGTATGTTTAACTTTTTAAATGATTATTTCAGTTTGATTCATTTTATTATGAAGGCCATTGGACAAACATAATTTGAAGACATCTTATGAAGTCCTAATTTCACTAATGACACTAAGAAATTTCAATAATGGTGCATTAATTACAAAATATCTTACAATAGATGACAATGGGGTAGAAAGACCAATAGTTTTGGATAGAAATAAGTTTTATAGTTATTAAATGGGTATATAGTGGTTCATTTTATCTATGTTTTGATGACTTCCATGAAATTTCATCTTGTAATGCAACCCAGTTTTGATGTGTCACTTGCCCTGATGCTAAAAATGCAAGAACCTTGAAACTTCCATGGGAGTTATTTGAAGAGTAATTTTATTCCATAGTTCATACATTTAAAAACACCTTAAATTTCCTATCTTCTATTCATAAATTTAGTTTGTTTATTTTGTCAAACATTTGGGGTGCATCCTCTAAAATTCTTGGTGTAAACCATAAACTTTTACACTCTATCACTATGGCCAAATCTAATATAGGAGGGTTTATTTACTCTCTTGATTCTAGTCATGTCTTAAAATGGATGAATTTACATTCAATTAAAGACTTAAAATTCAAACATAATATTTATAAGGATTCTTACATTCCCATCTAGGTTAATCTGATATCTTCCTTAATTTTGATTTTTTTTCAGAACACAAAACAATTTACTAGATCTTATTTGTAAAGATCTATCTTCCTTTATTTTTTATGTTAACTCAAAATATATACTATTTTTTTTTTAAAAATTACATTCTTATTATTTCTAGATCAAAATTTTAAAAATGCCTCTATATGAATCCTTAACGAGAAATCAAAATACAATCTTTCAAACCTTGTTTCCCTATACCTTGATTAGATCTGTCACATTCTCAAATAGGCATATCATTCAAAACTGGAATATTCACACATTTTATGGTATTATATAATCCATTTATGTGTTATAAAACTTAATAAAAAGGCTTTTATCATTCATTATACTTAATGAATGATCAACTTGCAAAAATCAAAGTTTACACTTAGGCCTAATGGTTCTTAATTTGGTCTATCACTCTTTCACAATGGAGATTTCCTCTTTGATCAATTATTATGTGACTTCAAAAATATATTTATATCAAATTTCACCTTATTTTTCCTAATATATATGTCTTGGCCATTTATTATACTCAATCCTTGAACAAGATATAGAGAACAAAGTTTTACGCCTTATTTACTTTGGCTTGCAGAAAAACATAGTCATGATTATATTATATTAGAAATATTTGAATGACATAAAAAAAAATTATTCCTTTAAATTACCTTATAAACTACCTACCTATCAAATTTCAATGAATTCTGAGCATTCATTTTAAATTTATGCAAGGTTTAGTACTATTGAATTTTAGACCTTACCTATAGGTATGTAGGTTGTATTTATTGAAAAAAATTTAATATAGGTATCCAAAAGTTAAGAAATGTATTATAACACTTAAAATAAATACTCATACACCCTTTTAACAAATTTAATAAAATTTAATGTAGTCATTTTGAAGATATACAAGTTTTAATGCTTTAGAACAAACATTCTTTAGGCTCTATACACACAAGCCCACAATTTGAATTTTGGAAGTATATCCACCTCCATGGATTATTTTATCATGATTAAATTCAAACACTTAAAAAACCTCCTAATACACATTCTCAAAAAAAATCAACTCATTTTCTTCATTCTTTTGGGGGATATGTACATTTTTTAGTCCTAAAACCCTAAGTTGGGGTTCAAAGTCTATTATAATGTCGAAAGGATACAAAGAGGAAAATTTAAACTTTCAAGATTTGTTATTGAATACAATTATATATAGTAATATTATAAAACCTATATATTTATTTACTAATTATGATATTCCCTCCAACAAACTTGAAATGAATAAATGACTCTTTTATTCTTGACTGTCAGACCTCTAATTGAATACACAGACAATCACAAGCAATAAGTAAGAAAGAAATAGGATTTAAGATTATGAAGTATATATGGATATATTTTTAGAATTGAACATGAACTCCTATATTTATTCTTTTATTTTACTCACCTACATCTTGGATACAATCTGAATACTTGATGGAAAATAACACTTCTTGATTGTTACAGTTTCACAATATTGATAATTCAAAATTACAATATACATAACCCTATTCCATGGTAAAAATAATGATTTAAAGGTGATATAAACATTCACTTACATTAATTTACAAATTTTAATAGATATAATTAATTCCATTAAGTAATATTTCTTTATTATATAACAAACTGATTACAATAATCCTAAATAACCCTTACAGACCTCATCTCCGTTATCCTCTTTGAGCTCATTTTATTTATTTTCTCTCTCTCTATTCAAATTCTTATTGAATAATTTTAAGGATATAGTATATATATTTAAAATTATTCTCATTTATATTCACATAAAAATCTTCTTTTATTAGTGGGTTTGTTTTATTTCTTGCTCCAAGATTCCCTCCTACATAGTTATCTCTAAGATAACTTATTTTGGACTTGACTAAAGAACTAACCTTGATAAAGTTTTGACATAGAAATTTATAAATAAGGTAAAAATATATTTAAAACACCCCCTAAGGACTAAATTACCTTTTATAATAAATAACATACACACATATACCCTTCCAAGATGAGAAAAGTTTTGGAAATACCTTAAACATATTTGAATATTTAAACTCCCAATGTTGATGGGAAAATGAATATGACGATCTAGAGAAAAATTAGAAATCCTACTAACTTGTAAACCTCCTAATGAACCTTAAAATAAATTCAACACAAAAACATGGTAATTAAAAGATAAAATGAAGCTTTAACATGCTTCTTATTGACTGCATGACCTTCAAGACCTATTTTAGACTGCTATGTACACAAAGGAAATTTCTTGAGATCATGTACCTATATCAAACTCCTTGAATTAAAAATTTTCACGATATCCTACTCATGAGTCTTATATATTGCCTAAGCTAATGAAAATTGATTTTCTTTGCTTATATATCTTCTTCAACTAACTCGCATATAAATACGCATGCTCAATGGATCCACACTTTGTTCTTCTCTTTGTTGTCTTCTTTAATGCTACGCTTGGACATGAATAAAACTCATTAAAATAATGAATCATTTTTTCATTATGCCTTTGAGGCATCCTCCACTCTTATTATTTTTGTGCACATTAGTAATGATTCTAAATTATTGGAACATCAGGTTGTTATATATATTCCCTTGTTGATTTCAAACTCACCTTCTATTATATGTTTTTAGCTTGTCATCCACCAAACTTTGGCTTATCAATGTCTCTATTATCAATATGAAAGTGATCTTTAATTGGATTCTTTACTATTTTAATAATAACTCTATTTTCCACCTTTTTGATTTATAATACTTCTTGACTGATCTCCTCTTGGTTACTTTCTTAATTTGCATATACTTCTTTCAACTTTTCATAATTACTCTTTTTTTGTAGCTTCTCTCTTATGTAAAACACCATATTTTCATACCAAACATATATGGACTACTTAAAATTTTCTTTATGGATATACTATTCTAGTAATTTGTTTTAGATTCTTCATATGACATCCCTTACATTTTATTGTCCTCCAAGATAACTAATTTCTTTTCCATTACTTGTTACTCTATCTTATTCTTCATCTGATACACCTACTCTTTGGATTTTTATTTCTTTCCTTCACTTGTATTGGGTTCATTTTCATTGTCTTGGTTGAGGATTATTATTTTCCCCTATTATTTATATTGTACTTTTGCAATATGATTTTTATCATTTATTATTAAAATTTTGTTTAGGGGATGGTAAGCCTTGTCAAATTATTGGAAAAGGGAAAGTCCAACTAAAATTGCAGATGGGCAACACATGGGTGTTGAAGGATGTCATGCATGTCCCAGTCCTAAAATGGAATTTGATTTCTGTATGAAATTTGGGTGATGAGGGATGCACAGTAACTCTCACAGTGGATTCTTGGAAAGTTTTCAAGGGTGCACATGTTTTAGCAAGAGGTAAGAAAGTAGGTACTCTTTATCTATCTACATGTATTACTGATTCTCCTTCTATTTTATCTACCTTAGTTGTAGATGCAAAGATGTGGCTCAATAGGCTTGGTCACATGAGAAAGAAGGGAATGGATGTTTTAAGTCAAAAGATATGATTTCAGATTTGAAAAGCATGGATCAAGATTTCTATAAGCAAAAGAAAAAAGTGATATTTCTTGAAAATGGGTCAACAAAGAAGGTGGTAGATTCTACTGGAGGATCACAGTATTACATAAAGAAGAAATCTGATGTTTTTTATAAGAACTATAAAGCCTTGGTTTTTTAGGAGAATATGATAGACAAAGATCAGCTTAAGAGGCTAAATAATTCTGAGTAGGGCAGTTTGGACAAGGTTTTGATCCAAAGAGAGCTCACGAGTAAAAATCATCACTCACAAGAAAACACAGTTACCAATGTTGGTCAGGTGAGAACCGACATCAATCAAATAGGTACTGACGTCAGTCATGTGTAAACCAGAGTCAGTGGTGTCAGGTAGGTGGATATCGATGTCGATCAAAGAACTAGTGTCAGTGACCAGGTGGACACTGATGTTGGTCAGGGAACTGGTGTTGGAAGTCAGGTCAGTCGCAGGGAACCAACATCAGTCAAGTGCAGACTGAGGGGTGACCGACAACGATCACTGTCAAAATGGATTTTGGGTAGACAGGAAGCTATCAAGGAGTCTCAAACGCCCATGTGGAGGACTGAAAGGGTAATTAATCCTCAAATTTATTATTCCCCTTCTTTACACTACTTGTTACTCACTGATGGTTAAGAACCAGGAAGTTTTGAATAGGCGATATAGGTAGAATCCAAGAAATAGTGGGAGCATGGCATGAATGAGGAATGTGATTCCTTGGAGAAGAACCAAATGAGAGATTTGGTAGAGTTTCCATCTGAGAAGAAAGCACTAAAAGATGAATGGATTCTGAGTTTGAAGAAAGGAGAGAATGGACAGGTGAGATGGAAGGCCAGGTTATGTGGTCTTGAGCAGGCTGCAGGACAATGGTGTTTAAGGTTTGACAGGTGTATGACAAAGCATGGCTTTAGTCAATGTCAATGTGACCATTGTGTTTAATTTACTAGGTTGGATAATATCAGCTACATTATCCTATTACAATGTGTTGTGTATATGCTTTTTGCAGGGTCACACATGCAGGAGATTGCTGAGCTAAAGGTAAAGTTATTTTAGAGGTGTGCCATGAAGGATTTGGAAGCAGCAAAGAAATTCTTTGGCATGAATATTTCTAGAGACTAGAAAATTCACATGTTGATTTTGTCTCCAGATGATTGTGTGAATAAGGTAGTGGAGAGGTTCAAGATACAGGATGCAGAACCGGTTAGCACACCTATGAATGGACAATTCACAGAACAGTGTCCTAATTCACATGATGAGGTTGAGTACATGTGTACTAGACCTATTTTTACCCAAGTAGTGGGAGCTGTCAAGAAGTTTGTAGCCAATTCAGGAAAGAAGCACTGAAAAGTAGTTCAGTGGATTCTCAAGTATCTGAGAGGGACCCACAGCAGGTATACATGCTATGCAGGGTCAAGCACTTCTCTACATGGGTTTGTAGAATTAGATATGGAAGGTGACTTGGATGATAGGAGTAATGCCACATGACATGTGTTCATTGTTGGTGGATGGGTGATTAGTTGGCTTTCAGAGATGTAGAAGGTTGTTGCAGTTACAAAGACTAGTAAGGATATGAACCTTGTAGGTATGTTAACAAAGTTGGGAACAAAGGAGAAGTTGAATATTCATTCAACTTTTGTTGGTCTTCAAGACTAAACTTGAAGAGGGATACAAGCTAAGAAACAAAATTAGAGGATGTTGTTGTATAGGTATAGGTGCAGCTATTTATCTCCATGTGGGAGATTGTTAGGTTGTGGAGCTAAAAGCTTCACAAGGATGCAAATGGAGGAGTTTGCTGAGTGGCAAAGCAACTGACATCAATCAGATCAACTGACATCAGTCAGATTTAGTTCAAGAGCAATTGATATCAGTTAGGGATCGGTTGATGTCAGTCATCCCTAGGTAAATAGGAACCGACGTCAGTCACCTGTGTGTGCATGCATGAGTTTGCATGTGTTTCTAGAATTAGACTTGGTCTATTCTAGGAAGATCCGAGTGTTTGCATGTGAAGACTAATTTAAGTCTTGAGTCTGTGTTTCTAATTATTGTTTGTATGGGATCTATTTAATAGATCCATGTGACTATATTGTAATCAAGGACAAGGAAGAGATCCTTCTGATTGTAAGATCATTGATCTACAGGTTGTGCAAGATCCGGGGAGATCTACATGGTAAGTATTGTCTCATTAGATTTGCAGGTTGTGCAAGATCAAAGAATATCTAATTGGAGTACATTGAGTACTTGGTGGACTGGAAGTAGGCAACAACGGTTGTGTTGATTGTCACTTACTGGTGGACTGGCAGTATTGTTACTGACTGGTGGAGGTAACAACTATGTGTTTGAGTTAGTTATAGGACCGTAATTGAGAGAGTGAACTCTTGAAGGAGAATTATTGTATGCCCAAGAGGTGTGGGAAGATTGTGGCATCTTCATTGTATTTCCTTTTGGAAGAATATTAATACAAGATTGTATTGTCTCTCATATTCTATGTTATTTTTGATTTCTAGTTACTTATTACTTCTAGTTTAATTCTATGTTTAGTTGCTTATACAAAGGTAATCATGTGTGCTCTTAGTAGCTGTTAGATTCTGACAAGTGGTATCAGAACTTGGTTAGTGATACCACTGACAAGTGGTATCAGAGCGGGTTCATCTGAGCTTGGTTAGTGATACCACTGACAAGTGGTATCAGAGCGTTGGTTAGGTTCACCAACACCTTGGTTTCAGAGTGTGTTAAGTATTTTTTGATTACAGGTCACTCACTGGGGTTTCTATTTGAGTGGGAGTAAAGTAATGGCAGAAGAAAGTATGTTAAAAATAGAGAAATTCAATGAAAAGAATTATCAATTATGGAGGATGTAGATAGAAGATTATCTGTATCAAAAACATCTATACTTACCGTTGGGTGGGGTTGCATGCAAGCCCACAGATATGAAAGATGGAAAATGGAATGTTCTTGATCAGAAGGCTCTGGGATCTATAAGGTTGAGCCTTGCATCATCTGTGATTTCTAACTTATCACAGACAAAATTAACGGTAGAGTTAATGGAATCTTTGGCAAATTTATATGAAAAACCCTCAGCTTTGAATAAGATATTTCTTATGAAGTAATTATTTAATTTGCAAATGTAAGAAGGTGGATATGTACATAGTCATCTTAGTGATTTCCATGGTTTGGTAAACAAATTAAATTCAGTCAATATAGTTTTTGATGATGAAATTAAGGCTCTCTTAATCTTATGCTCTTTACCTAAAAGTTGGGATAGTTTGGTAATGGCAGTTAGTAATACTGCGTCTGCTTCAAATATATTAAAAGTTGATGATGTTGTTAGTGTAATCTTGAATGAAGAAATTCATAGGAAAAGCATAGGGGAATCATCAGGTAATGCTTAGGTGTTGAAAGCAGAGAAAGGCAAAGAGAGAAGATTAAGCAAGAAAAATCAAAGAAAGGCAGGAGATCCAAATCCCGAAATGGCAGTGTAATCTGTTGGAATTGTGGAAAGAAAGGGCACATAAAGAAAGATTAATGGGTGAAAGAAGATCAGCATGAAGGAAATGAAGAAGCAGATGTTGTAGTTATTGTTGCACAGGATGCTCTTGTATGTTCCTTGGATAAAGTAGAATCTTGGGTTTTAGATTTTGGTGCCTCTTTTCATGTAACCCCAAATAGAAATTTTTTTCATGATTATGTCCATGGAGACTTTGGAAAAGTTTGTTTAGGGGATGGTAAGCCTTGTCAAATTATTGGCAAAGGAAAAGTATAGCTGAAATTCTAGACAGGCAACACATGGGTGTTGAAGGATGTCATGCATGTCCCATTCCTGAAGAAGAATTCAATTTTTGTAGAAAAGTTCGGTGATGAGGTATGCACAGTAACTCTCACAATGGATTCTTTGAAATTTTCCAAGGGTGCACTTATTTTAGCAAGAGATAAGAAAGTAGGTACTCTTTATCTATCTACTTGTATTACTGATTCTCAATCTATTTTATCTACCTCAGTTGTAGATGCAAAGATGTGGCTCAATAGGCTTGGTCACTTGAGAAAGAAGGGAATGGATGTTCTTAAGTCAAAAGGTATGCTTTCAGATTTGAAAAGCATGGATTGAGATTTTTGTAAGCAAAAGAAGAAAGTGATGTTTCCTCAAATTGGGTCAATAAAGAAGGTGGTAGCTTCTACTGGAGGATCACAGTATTGCATACAGAAAAAATCTAATGTTTTTGATGAGAACTATAAAGCCTTGGTTTTTCAAGAGAAGATGACAGACAGAGATCAGCTCAAGGGGCTGAATAATTCTGAGCAAGGTAGTTTGGACAAGGTTTTGATCCAAAGTGAGCTTGCGGGTAAAAGTCATCACTCACAAGAAAACACATTTATCGACATCGGTCAGGTGAGAACTGACGTTGATCAAACAGGTACCAATGTCGATCATGTGTAGACTAGAGTCAGTGGTGTCGGGCAGGTGGATACCAATGTCAGTCAAAGAACCGGTGTCAGTGACCAAGTGGACACCAACATCGATTAGGGAACCGATGTCGATAGTCTAGTCAGTCGCAGGGAACCAATATCGGTCAGGTGCAGACTGAGGGGTGAGCGATGATGGTCACTATCAGAATGGATTTTGGCCAAACAGCAAGTTGTCAAGGAGTCTCAAATGCCCATGTGGAGGATTGAAAGGGTAAGTAAACCTCAAATTCATTATTTCCCTTCTTTACACTACTTGTTGCTCACTGATGGTCAAGACCCAGGAAGTTTTGAAGAGGTGATATAGGTAGAATCTAGGAAACAGTGGGAGCATGGCATGAATGAGGAATGTGATTCCTTGGAGAAGAACCAAATGAGAGATTTGGTAGATTTGTTAGCCAGAAAGAAAGCACTGAAAGACGAATAGATTTTGAGGTTGAAGAAAGGAGAGAATGGACAGGTGAGATGAAAGGCCAGGTTATGTGGTCTTGAGCAGGCTGCAAGACAATGGTGTTTAAGGCTTGACAGGTGTATGACAAAGCATGGCTTTAGTCAATGTCAATGTGACCATTATGTTTACTTTACCAGGCTCGATAATATTAACTACATTATCCTGTTACAATGTGTTGTGTATATACTTGTTGCAGGGTCATACATGCAGGAGATTATTGAGCTAAAGGTAAAGTTAGTTCAGAGGTGTGCCATGAAAGATTTGGAAGTAGCAAAGAAATTCTTTGGCATGAGAATTTCTAGAGAATTGAAAAGTCACATGTTGATTTTGTCCCCAGATGATTGTGTGAATAAGGTAGTGGAGAGGTTCAAGATGCAGGATGTAGAACCAGTTAGCACACTTATGGATGGATAGTTCATAGAACAATGTCCCAATTCACATGATGAGGTTGAGTGCATGTGTACTAGACCTATTTTTACCCAAGCAGTGAGAGTTGTCAACAAGTTTGTATCCAATTTAGGAAAGAAGCACTGGAAAGTAGTTCAATGGATTCTCATGTATCTAAGAGGGACCAGCAATAGGTATACATGCTATGCAGGGTCAAGCACTTCTCTACATGGGTTTGTAGAATTGGATATGGCAGGTGACTTGGATGATAGGAGTAGCACCATAGGACATGTGTTCACTGTTGGTGGATCAGTGATTAGCTGGCTTTCAGAGATGCATAAGGTTTATGCAGTCACAGGGACTAGCAAAGATATGAACCCTGCAGGTATGTTAACAAAGCTAGAAACAAAGGAGAAGTTGAATCTTCATTCAACTTATGTTGGTCTTCAAGACTGAACTTGAAGAGGGATACAAGCTAGGAAACAAAATTAGAGGATGTTGTTGTATAGGTACAGGTGTAGCTATTTATCTCCAAGTGGAAGATTGTTAGGTTGTGGAGCTAAAAGCTTCACAAGAATGCAAATGGAGGAGGTTGATGAGTGGTAGAGCAACCGACGTCGGTCAAATCAACTGACATCAGTCACATCCAATTCTAGAGCAACTGAAATTAGTCAGGGATCAGCTGATGTTGCTCATCCCCAAGCAGACAAGAACCGATGTCAGTCATCTGTGTGTGCGTGCATGAGTTTGCATGCATTTTTAGAATTAGACTTGGTCTATTCTAAGAAGATCCAAGTGTTTGCATGTGAAGACTAATTTAAGTCTTGAGTCTGTGTTTCTAATTATTATTTATATGGGATCTATTTAATAGACCCATGTGGCTGTATTGTAATCAAGGACAAGGAAGAGATCCTTTCGATTGTAACATCATTGATCTGCAGGTTGTGCAAGATCAGGGGAGATCTACATGGTAAGTATTGTCTCATTAGATTTGCAAGTTGTGTAAGATCAAAGGAGATCTACTTGGAGTATGTTGAGTACTTGGTGGACTAGAAGTAGGCAACAATGGTTGTGTTGATTGTCACTTATAGGTGGACTGGCAGTATTGTTACTGACTAGTGGAGGTAATGACATCTCTATGTTTGAGTTGGTTGTAGGACCGTAATTGAGAGAGTGAACTCTTGAAGGAGAATAATTGTACGCCCAAGAGGTGTGGGAAGCCTGAGAGGTGTGGAAATATTGTGGCATCTTCATTGTATTTCCTTCTGGAAGAGTATTAATACAAGATTGTATTGTCTCTCATATTCTATGTTATTTCTGATTTCTAGTTACTTATTACTTTTGGTTTAATTTTGTGTTTTGTTGCTTATATAAAGGTAATCATGTGTGCTCTTAGGAACTGTTAGATCCTAACAAGTGGTATTAGAGCTTTGTTAGTGATACCACTTACAAGTGGTATCAGAGCAGGTTCATCTGAGCTTGATTAGTGATACCACTGACAAGTGGTATCAAAGCTTTGGTTAGGTTCACTAACACCTTGGTTTCAGAGTGTGTTAAGTTTTTTCTAATTACAGGTCCCTCACATGGGTTTTTGTTTGAGTGGGAGTAAAGCAATGGTAGAAGAAAGTAAGCTAAGAATGGAGAAATTCAATGGCAAAAATTATCAATTATGGAGGATGCAGATAGAAGATTATCTATATCAGAAAGATTTGTACTTACCATTGGGTGGGGTTGCATGCAAGCCCACAGATATGAAAGATGGAGAATGGAATGTTCTTGATCGAAAGGCTCTGGGATCTATAAGGTTGAGCCTTGCATCATCTGTGATTTTTAACTTATCATAGGCAAAGTCAATGATTGAGTTAATGGAATCTTTGGCAAATTTATATGAAAAACTCTCAGCTTTGAATAAGGTATTTCTTATGAAGTAATTATTTAATTTGAAAATGCAAGACGGTGGATATGTACATAGTCATCTTAGTGATTTCCATGGTCTGGTAAACCAGTTAAATTCAGTCAATATAGTTTTTGATGATGAAATTAAGGCTCTCTTAATCTTATGCTCTTTACCTAAAAGTTGGGATAGTTTGGTAATTGCAGTTAGTAATATTGCGTCTGCTTCAAATATCTTAAAAGTTGATGATGTTGTTAGTGTAATCTTGAATGAAAAAATTTATAGGAAAAGCATAGCAGAATCATCAGGTAATGCTTTAAGTGTTGAAAGCAGGGGAAGGCAAAGAGAGAAGAGTAAGCAAGGGAAATGAAAGAAAGGCAGGAGATCCAAATCTAGAAATGGCAGTGTAATCTACTGAAATTGTGGAAAGAAAGGGCACATAAAGAAAGATTGTTGGGTGAAAGAAGATGAGCATGAAGGAAATGAAGAAGCAGATGTTACAGGTATTGTTGCATAAGATGCTCTTGTATGTTCCTTGGATAAAGTAGAATCTTGGGTTTTAGATTCTGGTGCCTCTTTTCATGCAACCCCAAATAGAAATTTTTTTCATGATTATGTCCATGGAGACTTTGGAAAAGTTTGTTTAGGGGATGGTAAGCCTTGTCAAATTATTGGCAAAGGGAAAGTGCAGCTGAAATTGCAGACGAGCAACACATGGGTGTTGAAGGATGTCATGCATGTCCCAGTCATGAAGTAGAATTTGATTTCTATAGGAAAGTTGGGTGATGAGGGATGCACAATAACTCTCACAGTGGATTCTTGAAAAGTTTTCAAGGGTGCTCTTATTTTGCAAGAGGTAAGAAAGTAGGTACTCTTTATTTATCTACTTGTATTACTGATTCTCCTTCTATTTTATCTACCTCAATTGTAGATGTAAAGATGTGGCTCAATAGGCTTGGTCACATGAGAAAGAAGGGAATGGATGTTCTTAAGTCAAAAGGTATGCTTTCAAATTTGAAAAGCATGGATCAAGATTTTTGCAAGCAAAAAAAGAAAGTGACATTTCTTGAAACTGGGTCAACAAAGAAAGTGGTAGCTTCTACTAGAGGATCATAGTATTGCATAAAGAAGAAATCTGATGTTTTTGATAAGAACTATAAAGCCTTAGTTTTTCAAGAGAAGATGATAGACAGAGATTAGATCAAAGGGCTGAATAATTTTGAGTAGAGCAGTTTGGACAAGGTTTTGATCTAAAGTGAGCTTACAGGTAAAAGTCATCACTCACAGGAAAACACAGTTATCGACATCAATCAGGTGAAAACTAACGTCGATCAGACAAGTACCGACATCGATCATGTATAGATCAAAGTCATCTTGGTGGTGTCGGGCAGGTAGATACTGATGTCAATTAGAGAATCGATGTCAGCAACCAGGTGGACACCAGTGTCGGTGACCAGGTGGACACCAACGTTGGTCAGGGAACTGACATCAGCAGTCAGGTCAATCACAGGGAACCAACATCTGTCGAGTGCAGACTGAGGGGTGACTGATGACGGTCACTATCAAAATGGATTTTGGGCAGACAGCAAGCTGTCAAGGAGTCTCAAATGCCCATATGGAGGACTGAAAGGGTAAGTAAGCCTCAAATTCATTATTCCCCTTCTTTATGCTAGTTGTTGCTCACTGATGGTCAAGAACTAGAATGTTTTGAAGAGGCGATATAGGTAGAATCTAAAAAATAGTAGGAGCATGGCATGAATGAGGAATGTTATTCCTTAGAGAAGAACTAAATGGGAGATTTGGTAGAGTTACCAGCTGGGAAGAAAGCACTAAAAGATGAATGGATTTCGAGGTTGAAGAAAGGAGAGAATGGACAGGTGAGATGGAAGGCCAGGTTATGTGGTCTTGAGCAGGCTGTAGAACAATGGTGTTTAAGGTTTGATAGGTGTATGACAAAGCATGGCTTTAGTCAATGTCAATGTGACCATTGTGTTTACTTTACTAGGTTGGATTATATTAGCTACATTATCCTGTTATTGTGTGTTGTGTATATGTTTGTTGTAGGGTCACACATGCAGGATATTGCTAAGCTAAAGGTAAAGTTATTTCAGAGGTGTGCCATGAAGGATTTGGAACCAGCAAAGAAATTCTTTGGCATGAGTATTTCTAGAGACTGGAAAAGTCACATGTTGATTTTGTCTCTAGATGATTGTGTGAATAAGGTAGTGGAGAGGTTCAATATGCACGATGCAGAATCGGTTAGCACACCTATGGATGGACAGTTCATAGAACAGTGTCCCAATTCACATGATGAGGTTGAGTACATGTGTACTAGACTTGTTTTTACCCAAGCAGTGGGAGTTGTCAACAAGTTTGTAGCCAATTTAGGAAAGAAGCACTGGAAATTAGTTCAATGGATTCTCAGGTATCTGAGAGAGACCAGTAATAGGTATACATGCTATGCAGGGTCAACCACTTCTCTACATGGGTTTGTAGAATTAGATATGGCAGATGACTTGGATGATAGGAGTAGTGCCACAGGACATGTGTTCACTATTGGTGGATCGGTGATTAGCTAGCTTTAAGAGATGTAGAAGGTTGTTGCAGTCATAGGGACTAGCAAGGATATGAATGTAGGTATGTTAACAAAGCTAGAAATAAAGGAGAAGTTGAATCTTCATTCAACTTCTATTGGTCTTCAAGACTGAACTTGAAGAGGGATACAAGCTAGGAAACAAAATTAGAGGATGTTGTTGTACAGGTACAGGTGTAGCTATTTATCTCCAAGTGGGAGATTGTTAGGTTGTGGAGCTAAAAGCTTCACAAGGATGCAAATGGAGGAGGTTGCTGAGTGGCAAAGCAACCGACGTTAGTCAAATCAACTGACATTGGTCACTTCCAATTCTAGAGCAACCAACATCGGTCAGGGATCAGCTAATGTCGGTCATCCCCAGGTAGACAGGAACTGACATCGGTCACCTGTGTGTGCATGCATAATTTTGCATGCATTTCTAGAATTAGACTTGGTCTATTCTAGGAAGATCCGAGTGTTTGCATGTGAAGACTAATTTAAGTCTTGAGTCTGTGTTTCTAATTATTGTTTGTATGGGATCTATTTAATAGACCCATGTGGCTGTATTGTAATCAAAGACAAAGAAGAGATCCTTTTGATTGTAAGATCATTGATCTACAGGTTGTGCAAGATCAGGGGAGATCTACATGGTAACTATTGTCTCATTAGATTTGCAGGTTGTGTAAGATCAAATGAGATCTACTTGGAGTATGTTGAGTACTTGGTGGACTAGAAGTACGCAACAATGGTTGTGTTGATTGTCACTTACTGGTGGACTGGCAGTATTGTTACTGACTAGTGGAGGTAACAACAACTCTATGTTTGAGTTGGTTGTAGGACCGTAATTGAGAGAGTGAACTCTTGAAGGAGAATTACTGTATGCCCAAGAGGTGTGGGAAGCCTAAGAGGTGTGGGAAGATTGTGGCATCTTCATTGTATTTCTTTTTGGAAGAGTATTAATACAAGATTTTATTGTCTTTCATATTTTGTGTTGTTTCTGATTTCTAGTTACTTATTACTTCTGGTTTAATTCCATGTTTAGTTGCTTATACAAAGGTAATCATGTGTTCTCTTTGGAGCTGTTAGATCTTAACACTTGTTTTCTTTATTTTTGTCATATTTTGAGGCCTCCATTTGGGAATTCTCTTCACCAACTTGCATATCTAAAATAACACACTTAAAAAACCACTAGAATAGAAATATTGAGGCTTAATTCCTCTCTAATTTCCTCTATGGGTTGTTTTTCTACCACCCTCGTCATCCTTTTCTAATTTTTTATTTCTTATTGCTTCTTTCTACTATTTGCTTGATTGACCACTTGACCATTTTCATGAATATGAATCCCTATCTTTATTTATATTTAATTGATTCTTCCAAACCTTGAATTAAATTTTCTAAGGTCTGCTTCATCTCAACTATCTCCTTTTGCATATATTTTTTCTTATCACCTCACTCCTTATATTTATATGGTCCTACTCTTTCTTCTTAAGTCCTTCCATTTCTTTTTTTTTACTTCTTGTGTCTCATCCAAAGTCTCTCTTTTATCTTTTGACATCTCATCTAAGTCTATTTCAACTTGGATCTCACATCCAAGTCTATTTTACCTTGGATTCTTTTCTCTCTCTAAGCTTTGTTGTGCTCATTTTTCTCACTTTCTTAAGCCTTAATGGGTCGCATGACTACATAACTATTTTAAATTTTTTTCTTCAATCACCTTCGAAATTGTTTTCATTTCAACCCAAAATTATGAAAACTCCTTTTACCAAGAGCTTATGTTAAGATCTGATACCAAAAAAGGTATAAACTATAAACTTTTACACTCTATCACTATGGCCAAATCTGATATAGTAGGGGTTATTTAATCTTTTGATTATACTCATGTCTTAAAATGGATGAATTTAAATTAAATTAAAGACATAAAACTGAAACATCATCTTTATAAGGGTTATCACATTCCCATCTAGGTTAATCTGATGTCTTCCTTCAATCTGATTTCTGCTCATAACACAAACTAGTTTACTAGACCTTATTTGTAAAGGTCTATCTTCCTTTTTATGTATGCTAATTAAAACTCTATACTATCTTTAAAAATTTATTAGATTATTATTTCCTTATAAATTTATATCAGACTTTATAATAGGCCTATATATGAATCCTTAACAAGAAATCAAAATACAATATTTGGAAACTTGTTTTCATATAACTTGATTAGATCTATCACGTTCTTAGATAGTCATATCATTCAAACTTAGAACCTTCACACATTAAATGGGATTATACAATCCATTTAAGTCTTATAAAATTTAATATAAATACCTTTATCATTTATTATACATAATGAATGATCAACTTGCATAAACTAGAGTTTACAGTTAGGCCTAATGGTTCATAATTTGGTTTGTCACTCTTTGACAATGGAGATTTCATATTTGATCAATGATTATGTGAATTCAACAAGATAATTACATCAAATTATACCATATGTGTCATGATACATAGGTCTTGGCCATTTATTATATTCAATTCTTGAACAAGGTATAGAAAACAAAGTTTTGGGACTTATTTCCTTTGGCCTGCAGAAAACCATACTCATGAATATCTTATTTTATAAAAAAAAAAAATAGGACTTGAAACCACTTTAATACTTTAAATTAACTTATAAATCAACTTTCAGTAAAATTTCAAGTAATTTTTAGCATTTGTTTGAAATCTATGCAAGATTTAGTACTATTGTATTTTAGACCTTACCTACATGACTGTAGGATTTATTTCTTTAATAAATTTTGATACAAGTGTATGAAAATTATGAAATATTTTATAAAACTTCAATAAAATAATAGTACACATATATACCAAATTTCATGAAATTTTAATTATTATTTTTGAAAATATACAAGTTTTAGTGCTTTTGAAAATATACATTCTTGAGACTCAAAACCCTAAGTTGAGGTTCAAGGTCTATTACAAGGCCGAAAGGATAAAAAGAGGAAATTTTCAAATTTTAAGATTTTTTAATTAATATTATAAAAAATATATATTTATTTAATAATTATTTTTTTCCCATGAACAAACTTGAAATGAATAAAAGACTCTTTTATTCTTGACTGTCAGACCTCTAATTGAATTCACAGACGGTCACAGGAAATATGTAAGAAAGCAATAGGATTTCAAATTTCAAGATTTGTCATTTAATAATTTTAAATGTATTAATATTATCACACCTATATATTTATTTAATAATGATTATTTTCCCTTTAACAAACTTTAAATTAATAAAGGACTCTCTTTTATTCTTGACTATCAGACCTTTAATTGCATATATAGACACTCACAGGTAGTAAGCAAGAAAGTAATAGGATTTCAGAATTTTAAGTTTAGATAGATTTTTGGGGTTGAAAATGACATATTTATCTTGAAAATCACGTACAACTTGTAGACAATCTGAATACTTGATGAAAAATAACATTTATTGATTGTTACGGTTTCACAATATTGATAATTCAGAACTGCAACATATAGAACTCTATACCTCTTTTAAACTACAATGCATACAAAGGAACTTTCTTGAGATCATGCACCTGCATCAATTCCACATTTTCATTAAAATGGTGTAAAATTCATGAGCACATTGTCAATATATTCATGTTTTAAATACTATTGAATGTGCTCAATAGTCATTATTCCTAATCTAGTTGCATTCTTAAATTTCATGAGATGACATTTCATTCAGATATTTTGTTAAACACTTCTCTGCTATTGTCTACACTTCTACATTCAACATATATGTTTATTAGGTTACTCTTTTATCATAACTCATAATTTTCCCCCTTAATTACATCATCTAGTTTTAAAATATTTACATTCATATGAGACCTTTTAACTTAATTATGAGTATATAACATGGTTTGAGGCTAAATTGGCTTTGATTTCATCATAGACTAAGTGAATTAGTTAAATGGTGTAAATAGTGACATGATTTTTAAAAAATTTAACCATTACAACCTATTTTCAATTGTATATGATGTGATTTTGAGTGAAATTGACCTTAATGTCATTGAATATAATGAACCAAATATTTGATTCTTTCAATCAATGAGGAATTTAAGGCCAATTTGAACCCCTTAAGTGAAACTACAAGAAAAATAAAGGAGCATGTGCTATATTGTCTATTCTCCTTTTGGCATATTAATTTCAAGGGATATTAGCTAATAAGGATGAAAATGAAAGGAATTTAAAATGTGTATTTTTTAGTGATCAATGTTGGACAACTAGGAAATCATATTATAAATCCATAAAGGAAAAAATGAAGAAAGGATGATTATTATTTCTTTATTTCATCAAATTTAAGATTACATAAAATTTGTAGGTAAGTTAATTTAAGTACAATGAGCAATTATTTTGAAAAATAACCTTGTTTTGTGTTTTGGGTTATTGATATGTCTAATTCGAGGGTTAGCAATTAGTTTGGAATTAAAAAAGAATGACGAGATGAAGCATTATTGTGTCCATGTTTAAAGGGTTAGATTGGAAGTGCATTTGATTTTTCAAAATGTTCATGGATTGACAATGAGTGATGGATTATACAATCATCTTTCATCAACTTAAATTTGATCATAATGAAACATTATCACTGTAAATGTTTTTTATGTAAGAAAGTGATATTAATCATGAATGAATGTAAACCTATACTAGTATTGTTGAGGGATGAAATACTCTGATTGTCTCACTTCACAAGTGGTCATGAGGATGATATTCGAGTAACATGTTCTCTATTAATTTTTTGTTTGAGAAGAAAGTGTTATATTTTTTATTATATAAGAGATTGGTTGAGAGTTAAAATCTTGGTTTTCATTGAAAAGTGATGATAGATATATCCTAGAATCAATACTCAAACCCTATTAGTCGATTGTTACAACCCTTAACCCTAAACCCAAATGCAATACTCATAACCCATTTTATCTTAAATGCAAACATGAAGGTAATTGGGGCCAAGCCAAACCCATCTAACCTAACCATGAGTCTAGGATGTTATTTTAGCCTAAATTAGCCCATATTGCACAATACATTGAGCCAATTAGTTGATTGTTAGAATTAGTGATGCAAGTTCTAGATGAAATCGAACCTTGTGAACATAATTTTGTCTATATATGATGTAATTTTGGGTGTCAATCAACCCCAATATCATTAAAAAAAAATAGTCCACCAATTCAATCATGAAGGAAATTGGGGAAAATTTAACCCCTTCAACCTAACTAAAAGAACAAGATGTGATTTGAGGTTAAATTAGGTTTAATTTTAATATGAATTGATCTAATTAGTCAACTGATGTAACTAAGGACCTAATCTAGGGAAAATTGAGCCATGTGGACCTAATTTACAATTCAATAATTTATTATATAGGATGTAACATATGGTTTAATCAACACTAATTTTATGACAAATGCAAATGTGAAGGCAATTATGGCCAATCTAAACCCCTTGAACCTAATTGTGAGTGTACAATGTGATTCAAAGGGAACTCTTATTTCCTAACATATTTACCCAATTAGTCCATTATTATAATGATTATTGAAATTTGGATGAAATTGAACCTTGTGAACCTAATTCTTACTATATGGAGGTAATTTGGGGGTCAATTAAACCCAATATCATAACAAAATAAAGCAAAAGGTCCACCAATTCAATATATGATCATATATACATAATATATATAATGCATACATGTTATAACATATACATGTTATTGTATTAATACACAATAGGTCATTATCCAACATTTAAGTTTTGAGAATTCTAACCTCACAGACATTATCTACATCATTCTACATTTTCCACAGTTAAGACAAGAGGAATCAAATTGTTTTGTGGGTTCGACACAATCAAAAGGAATAAAATTTCCCTTTGGGTCCCCACCATCAAAACTAATCAAATTTTTCTTTGCCTAGCCTTGGATGATGAAGCTCATTCAAAGAAGATAAAGAAGTTAAATCATAAAACACTAGAGCAATTAGAATAGTTGATAGAAAAATAAAAGGTATGAATGCAAGCATTTCACTCAAAAAAAGGTACAAACACTACCCCTAATGTTCCAAATGTCATAGATAATTATGAAATTAATAATATTTAATTGAATAATGATGGTGATATTTATTTATAAGTCCAAATTATGTTGCAATTCCACATTCAAAGTATAAAGTTTATAGTTTTTTTCATGATGAATCTATGCATGATGATTTTCTACCTATCAATGAAGACGATTTCATGGAAACACATAATGATGAAAGTAATAATGAATAAACTGGCAATGAACATAACTATTTTTGAGACAAACTCTCAAAAAATCCACCATTAACAACACCTCAAAGGATTGTGCATATAAAATACAAGTAATTAATTGAAGTTGATGAAAATATTTTTAAACCAATACATAAAAAAAAAGTCTAACCACCATTCAAGAAGACTGCTTAAAAAAAATTGGAATAATTTTCTTGATAAATTAGATTTTGATAGTAAAAAATGTCAATTGTTTGTCTCATTAATGAAATTGATTAAGATGAGACCTAAAATATACACCCTAGGACTATAAACATCTAACATGGCCGATGAAAATAATAATTTTTTTGAAAATATGCATGACTTATATCATATTGTAGGCTTGAAATCATACAACAAATATTGTAATGTTGTCTGACGAATAATTACAACTTATCCAATAAGTAGTCTATTGGGGAAAAAAAGATTGATTTAAAAATTTAGCTGAGCCCTGTACATAAATATAAAAATATTAATGAAAGCAATTTCAAGACATCAAAGACTTAATGGTGCAAATACCACAGAGCTTTACGTATTCTTTGGTAGACTTCTATGAAAGGACAAGGCTATAGTCGATGCTCTCAAAGATTTACTTACACAATTTTAGAAAGACAATACAAGAGTTTCAACCAATACAAGAGATGTAGTGAAAATAAGAGTTGCTTCTCATATCCATGAACCACATCTAAAACATTTCTTGGATATGACCCAAACATAATTGTATTATATGTTTTTATAAAAATATACACAAATTTCTATAAGTCAAAGATATTTTTATATGGCCAATCTATGTTATTTAAAAATAAATAACACACTCACCACTTGTTTTTTAAGGCAACATGTTGAATTTTTAATGCACTATAATGTTTTTCACCATTTACATTGTACTTTGCATACTAACAATATTTATTTTAAATGTGGCATAGAAATTCAACCAAAATCAGCCAAGGAATTTATTCCAACCATTTTTTTGAAAGACTAGATGGATAGTTCTTTTATAACAAAGCATATTTGGATGGAAATTACATCATTTGTGATGGATTGACAAAATAAAAAAATTATATGCATGATGATTGTACAAGTGTAATTGGTCAAGAATTAGTTGGTTTGATAAAATACAAATCTATGACTTATCAATTAAAAGGTGGTAAATAATCTAAAAGATGTGATTTTGTTACAAAATAGATATAAATTTAGGGGAAAAAATTTATGAGTATGCAAAGCACATACAATGGTTGGGTGAACATTTGAAGCTAAGCAAGGACATATTTACACTTAGGTCCATTGTTTAAATAGTCAACTTTGCTAAGAATTATACATTTAAACCACAAATGAAAGTTCAATCATAATATTAAAAAACAATAGAGGTTATAATATTTGTGCATATAACATTCATGCATGCACCTGATAGTACAAAACAATATCAAAAAATATTAAGGGATGTCAATTATATGATAGTGATGACTAATGACATTACACAGATTATGTGCAAGGTTGTTTTGAGAAGTTTTATGGATAGTTGACTAATAGTAACATTAATTTCAATCAACATTACATTTTATCAGACAATTACACATCATAATTCAAGAATGCATAGATGTTTTATTAGTTGAGAAGGATGCATATTACCACTAGTGTAGAACATATTTAGAGTTTCACTGAAGCTAGCCATGGAAAAAAAGAGCATGATGGTGTGGAAGTATGTGTAAAAAGAGTCATTGTAAGAGAAGAGTTGAAATTCAAATATGGTGTTAATTTGATCGATCCAACAACCATTTTTTAATGGTGTAATGAGAAAATGAGATAGGTGCTCAATAAGATTCTACTATTTATAGATATTTTTGGTTGATAGAGGAAAAAAACTTGGCAAAGTATGAGGATTATATGACTATAATGGGATCAAGTGAGCTCTACTTATTTCTTAGTTGAAATACAAGTTCTTGGACTATCCATATGAGACACTTGGCATGTTTTTTTTTTTGCATGCATGGACTCTACTTATAATGAGTATGAGTCAAAATAATGGGTGGATGAATGGAACTGTAGACCTCTAATTCCAATTGACACACATCATGTTCCATTAGCATTATAACCTACATATATGATATCATCACATGACTTTGACCATTCATCTGATCTAATGCAATCACATAGAATATTAGTAATTGTGTACTATTATTCTCATTACCTATCTTGACAATGTCATTAAATTGGAACATATTTATAATTTATTATCATTATATATCTCTATACAAGGCATGTTTTATAATTATTAATGATGAGGATAATGTAGAGGGAACAAATTACTAATTATGCCAATGTGTAGAGGTAAATAAAAACATGACTTCCCCAATCATAGATGGAGAAAATATTGACTATCCAACTAGGTTTGTGGTTATCACTAGAACTTGGATTCGATGATATCTTATGCAAAAATTAGATGTATGGTTGTTTGAATACTTTGAACACATAGGAAGATACCATGCTATTCAAATTTGGTTCTTACAACAAATATTCAATTGGTCAAATATCTCAAGAGGCCATTAAACAATAATTTATGAAAAGCTTGTGAGTTAGACCATGAAACTAGTATTTGTACTATCAAGATTAGAGAAGATCCTAATGATTCACTAGATTGAAATTCCAAAGTATGTTGAATTGTCTAATGTATATGTATTTAAGTTTACAAATTTTTATTGATTTTGTAGGTAGTACATATATATTTTATTTTATCTTGACTGGGTGTGATCAAATAAAAAATTATATAGTAAACATTATTTGCCACCACAAACATGTTTTTAATTCCATTTTCAAGCCATGAAGCTCCAGAGATAGAGTTATCTAATTGTAGATTGACTTGGGAAATATTTGTTATTAGTGTTTTCATGCTCTTGAATAGAAGTGAAAATATGATTCTAAGTGGATTTAGACATTGTGGTCATGGGAGAACATGTAATTTTCCTATCTAAATGTGCTCTACGTGAGTTATTTTTACCTAGAGGTTACATATATAGAAGTTCAAAGTTTGTCTTCTAGGGTACCAACCCAATGCTTAACATTTTTCAAAGATAGTTGCTTGAACATCTTTCTACCATCATGATAATAAGTGCAATGTGTCTCAGAAATAGAACCAAAATGTTTGGGTTTTATCCTTAGTTTCACATGAATAATTACTAGTTAAGTGATTAGAATAGCATATAATCCAACTTGCTAGTGTCCTGATATATCACGTAAGTGATATCACACACTCACTCGAGGCACATATCCTAAACTAGTTATTGGTGCATTTATTTTATTTATTGTATTTAATTTTATTTATTATTTCAATTTATGTACTTGAATCAAATAGAATAAGTTTGTTTAGCTAGTAGTCAACTTGAACATATATCTTGTTACAGTGGAGTTTCACTCTGTTGTTAAGGATAAGATTGTTTAACTAGTAGTCAACTTGTGTTGATCATTTACACAAGATGGACACCTATCTTGTTAGTGTGGAGTTGCACTCCACTATTATTGTAGTCAGATATCATTTTAACTACACGTGTTGTGTGAGTTCCATGATCTTTATCATGCATGCTTTTCTCTATATAAATAATGGCTATTTGTGTATTATATATTAGATTAATATTGAATTATCAAACTAATTCATCATATTTGAGTTATTTATTTATGGTATTATCTCAAATATATAGTTATTATTAATTACTATTAATATTTTATCTCTTGTTCATGCTTTTTATTAGATTTACTAGATCTTGTAGCTAATTCTAACATGGTACCAGAGCTATATTTAATCTATAGATTACTAAATATTTAAGAGAAAAATATCTAGATATAGGATCAATTTTTTGATTTTGCATACAGGAAAAAAATGAGTTTTTTAGAGAATTTTTGAGCTCACCATTGAGTTTAGAGTACCTTAGATAGTCAAAATCATCTACAATTTTGTCCAAATTAGGCACAAAAGCAAAAATAGGTAAGGGTCTGATCTAGAAGCACCATGCCCAAATTTGGGAGGTACCTAAAACTCAAATTATTTTTGAGCAAAATGGATCTCATGATTGCATTCAAAAGGCATCAAAACCTACTGATCCATATAAATTTGTCTAATTTGGACACAGTCACATAAAAGGCAATTTTTTTTTGCTCCCAGGTACAATCGTATGGACCGTATGGACTATACATGCAAAAAAATTAGCAGGTCAGATTAGTAGGTAGATTTGATAGGGAAACTTCATGAGCCCACCAACTGAATAAAAAGAGGTATTTTTGAGCAAATGTTTTTTAAAATAACTTAGAATTTCATCCTCTTCACTATTGTACTTTCAAAAAAATTCAGATTTGTCTAGATTTTTTTAGAATTTAAATTTTTATACAACAGCTCTTGTCTATCCTCATTTTTGTAACTTTAGAGGCTCATAAATTTCACATACAACCTCGAATTGAGGTCCCCTTTTTTTAAGTTAATATTTTTTTATTAAAACGCATTGGTGTAGAAATTTTTGTAATAAAATGCATCTTTTTTATAATTTTAGACTAGAGGGTCAAATTGAGCTTTTTGTAAACTAGGACAATTATAATCCAAACTTATAAATGCACTCAATTATAAAGTTCTCAAAAATACTTATTGGGTGGAAAAAACTAATTAATTCAAGGGGATTTGTGGTGTGTTTTGTACTTTGATTTTTGCTTTGTGACAATTTATTTCTAATTACATCATGGGGAATCTTAAGTTTCCACTATTAACAGCATATAACTATAACATATGGAAATAAAATGCTTGGAATGCATTAATGATGCTAGGATATACGCTTTATATAAAAACTCATCTTACTCCACCTACTAATGCAAAAGAGTCACATCACTTTTTATTTGAAACTACTAAGGTAATTGGACGTATTCAATCTTACATGTCTTTAAATTTGAGTTTCCATCTTGACAAATATACAACTCAAAAAGAGGCTTGGGATAAATTAGCAACATTTTTTGGCAAAATAGATGAGGTTCATGGTTACCAAATTAACAATGAACTCATTAGTTTGGATCCTAAAAATTATGATACAATATAAGACTACATCACTAAAATCATAGATCTTACAACACAACATTTTGAATGTAAGATTGATAAAAAGGATATTCAATTGATTTTAAGTGCCTTACATAAATTAGGTCATGAATATCCATCTTTTATCTCTATCTTTAAAACTCATAGGCTCACATTGGGCACATCTTATCAAATGCTCACCTTTGAGGTATTCTCTGAGATTTTAATGGCTGAAGAAGAAAAGTTAATAGCTACGAATCTAATCAATTCATCCAAATCACAAGCTCTAGTTGCAAGTCAACCTCAGCATAAACAAGTTTCAAAATTAGCATCAAATACAGGTTCAAGTAAAAAGAAGTAAAATAATCAAAATAAGTCATAGAAAGATAAGAATAAAGGGCAACAATTTTCTTCACAAGGAGATTATAAATCCACTAATAATAAAGGGGATTCACAAATAAGTAATGGCACTCTTTGACTTTATTGAAAAAAGGGGTTTCATGGTGAACAATATTGTTGGAAGAAAGAGATTGATGAACTTAAAAGTCTTTTCAAAAAAAAAATCAATCAGTCATCTTCAAAAGATTCTTCCACTCCTTTAAATTCAAGGAAAAGGAAAGCTACGACACTAGTTGCATTGGTAAATTCTCCCAAGTCATGGGTAATTGACTCGGGTGCTTCACATCATATGGATTTTGATCAAGAACAATTTTTTTAACTAGAACCAAGTTCCTTGTCTCATATTCTCATAGGTGATGGTTCTAAAGTAGATGTTGTAGGAAAAGGTACAATTAATGTTGATACTGGTATATTTGAGGATTTCCTCTGTGTTAGAGTTATCAACTAACCTTCTCTTTATCTACCAAATCACTCACTTTGATACTGGTAGGAAATTTGATTTCACACCCAATTCTATATCAATCTAAAAATTAGAGGATAATGTTTTATTTACAGTTAAATTTTTTGACAATAATACTCAATTTTATTCATTCTCCTACTTTGTGCCTCAGTATTCCTCTACAACTTTGCTCTCATACATTGATTTAGTGAGTAAACTATGGCATGAGCGGTTTGGTAATCTAAACTACTATTATTTATAGTAGCTTAGTCAGTAGGAGATGGTTATAGGACTTTCAAAAATTTAGTTTTCAGGGGTGTATGTCATGGTTGTGCTTAGGTAAGTACCCAGAGGATAAGTTTGATAAAGGGAAGGCTTGGATGGCTACACAAGTCCTTGAACCTATTAATTATGATTTAGTGAGTCCATTACCTACTTTGTCTTTTACTAAAATCCACTGTGTTCTCACATTTATCAATGACTATTGTAGATATACCTAGGTTTATTTTTTGAGACTCAAGAGTGAAGTATTTGATAGATTTCTAGAGTTCAAAGCTCTAGTAGAGAAACAATCTAGGAAGTATGTCAAGATCCACCACACAAATAATGGGAGGGAATATGTGAACAACAAGTTTTAATAATCCTATGCTCTTGAAGGAATTGATCTTCAGTATTTAGTAACATACACACCTCAATATAATCATGTAACAAAGAGGAAGAAAAAATTCTTAAAAGAGATGGCAAGTTGTATGATACATTCAAAATCATTAGTACCTAAGTAATAGGTGGAAATAATTAATTTTGTTGAATATATAGAGAATAGAGTTCCTCATAAAGTTTTAAAGGGGATAACACCTCTTGAAGCTTGGTGCAATAAGAATCCATATGTGAATCATTTCAAAGTCTTTTATAGTCGAGAATGAGCTCACATACCTTTAAACAAGCATCGTGAATTATAAAAATTTAATTATACTAGCATATTTATGGGATATCCTGATGGTGTTAAGGGATATCAGCGCATTTATCTAGATTCACATGATCTTATTATAGTGAGAAGTATTTACTTTAAATAAAGTACTTCAGAATTGTCTTCTAACATTTCTCATTCTTCTTCCTTAGAAGAATTAGATAGAAATTATGATGATACTCCTGCTTCATCTACTCATAGGGATGATGAGGTAATACCTCTCCAACAGGATTTAACAGGTCATATTCTTCCTCATCCTCTAGATCCTCACCCATTGATGCCTTTGTGGGCTAGATAGACTTTGGTGGATGTAGACCCTCTTATTAGGAATCCATCAGATAGAAGGAGAACATGGTCATAGCATGATCTTCCACATTCCTACATTGCCACAACTTCTGATCCATAGTCTTTTCAAAAAGCCACAAGGATAGTTGTGTAGGATTCAACAATGCAAGAAGAGTATTACTCATTGATTAGAAATAACACTTGGGATCTTGTTCCTCTTCCTAAGAGAAGAAAATTAGTATGATATAGGTGGATATATCAGAGTAAGTTTGAAACAGATGGAAATATTGATAAGTATCAAGCACGCTTAGTGGCTAAAGGTTTTTCCCAAGTGGAAGGCATTGATTATACAAAAAACTTTATGCCTATTGCTAAGATGAATTCCATTTGCTTAATATTATCTATTGGTGTAACTCATGGTTGGGTTGTACATCAGATGGATGTGAAGAGTGCATTTCTTCATGAAGAGATATATATGAAGCAACCCTAGGGGTTCATTTAGGATTCTTCATTGGTGTGCCACTTATATAAGTATCTCTATGGTTTGAAACAAGCCCCCAAGGCTTGGTATTCCAAAATGGACACATTTTTTCTTTCAATTAGGTTCTCAAGATATCACTCAGATCTAAAAATCCATATTCTATGATAAGAGTATTTACTATTATACTTAGTTCTCTATGTTGAAGATCTCATTGTTATAAGGAGTATAACATCTATCATCAGTAGTGTTAAGAATGCACTTCATGACAAGTTTTATATGACAGACATGGGCCTATTACACTATTTTTTTGGGATTCAAATAGAATGGTCTTTTTTTTGGATTACACTTTCATAGCCCAAGTATGCCATGAACTTGTTAGCTCAGTTTCACATGGTTGATTATAGGCCTACACTGACTCTTTTCTTATCTAGAGTTAGACGTGAGGTTCATTGTTCCACTTCCTTGGTTGATGCCACTTTATATCGCCAGCTTGTAGGTAGCCTCATCTATCTGACTCATACACAGCATGGCATTTCATATGTAGTTAGCATGGTTTCATGCTTTATGCAGATACCACATGAGCTTCATTGGAGAGCTATCAAGCATATTTTGAGATACATTCAAAGCACTATCAGATATGGGACTCACTATATAATAGGTATAGGTTCAGACATGGTGGGATACATAGACTCTGATTGGGTTGATGATTATGATGATCGTAAGTCCACTTCTAGTTATAGCTTTAACTTCAGATCTAACCCTATTTGTTGGCAGAGTAAGAAGAAAAATGCTATTGTTCTTTCATCTACAAAGGCTGAGTATCATGGCATTGTTAATTCCACTACTGAGGTTATTTGGCTTCAAAATATCCTCACTGAGCTTGGTGTTCTATTTCATAACCCATCATTCATCTACTATGACAATCAGAGCACTATCCAGATCTTGAATAATCTATTTTATTATCAAAGAACCAAACACATAGAGATCCATATGCATTTTATGAGGGAGCTAATTTAGGCAAAGATCATTGATCTTTAATATTATTCTATAGAAGATCAGATTGTAGATATTTTGACCAAATCTTTCATTGAGATCAAGTATCTTCACTTGCAATCTCTTTTGGGCATGCAGGACATTAGTTCTTTAGGGGACATGAGTTCTTCAGGGGGGTCTCCTAGACCTTTATTTTGAAGAGGTTTTTTTTCTTTGGATTTTCTATTTTACCTATTTTTTTGTATAGAGTACCTAATATGGCCACACATTAGTGGGACTCTTATCTGCATAGCCTTACCTAAGCTTCACTTATGGAGGGGTGTTGGTGCAGTTATTTATTTTATTGTATTTACTTATATTTATTATTTATATGTGTATACTAATTACTTATTTTAATTATTTTATTATGTTTATTAATAATTTCACTAGATAAGATAAGCTTTCTTAGCTAATAATCAACTTGGATACATATCTTGTTACAATAGAGTTTCACTCCACTATTCAAGGTAAGATAGGATAAGATTACTTAATTAGTGGTCAACTTGTGTTGATCATTTACATAATTAGGACACATATCTTGTTAGTGTGAAGTTAAACTTCACTATTCTTGTAGTTAGATATCAGTTGAACTATACGTGTTATGTGAGTTCCCTGATCTTTATCATGCAAACCTTGCTCTATAAAATCAATGGCTATTTTTTAATTCTATATTAGATTAATATTTAATTATCAAAGTAATTCATCATATTTGAGTTATTTATTCATTTTTGTTATTATCTTAGATATGCAATTATTATTTATTACTATTACTATTTTATCTCTTGTTAATGCTTTCTATTAGATTCATTAGATCTTGTAGCTAATTCTAACACTAGTTCCTATCGATTCTACTATGCAATGGTGGATAGAAAATTATCTTACTAAGGCAATTAAGTTAACACATTTAATCATTATTACTATAGACATCACTCTAGAGCTATCCATTTAATGCATTCACATAGTGCATGTACTTATCTAGTATCATAAAACTAGAATTAATACCAAAGATATTTAATACATCAATATTTATAAATAAAGTATTAGTTCCATTAATCTCATTTGATAAGATTACAAAGGTATTGCATTCAATACACAATATTTCTAGATATCTATCTTGAAAATAACACATCTACATTCAACAACACTTTCTAATTAGAACTAAGGGGTATTTATATACAAGATAACCCCTTCTTAGGTTGCATCATTAATATATTATAGATGACAAGCCAAAAAATATTTTTAAAAAGGAAGTCATGGTGATCCATTATCATTAATTTATTTTTGACTCGGGTCTAATATCTCCTATATACTCTTTCTATGCTAGATATTTACTTTCGTGTTCTTATTATCTCATGGATCGATGATAGATTCATGATTGAGTAATATCTAATGCTTAAATGAAATACTTTACAACTGCCTCTAATTTTTCTTCACTTGTATTAGTCTTATGTATTTCTGAGTCTTACACCGTATGTTTCTTGTTATCCATGTCCTTGTCTTTTGCAACTTGATGTTTCATGCCAATGTCTTCCACACTATTCTTCCATGTCTCTCTTCAATGCCATTTTTTCTCATACCAAGGACCTTTGCAATACTCTCACTCCCTTGCATCTTCGTTCCATGGCTCCAAAATACTTCAAAAATAATATTACAAAATTTGGGGTCCAACAATAAATATATGATAAATATTGTCATGATGAGGCATGAATAATCTTTGTTTTCTTTCAATCAAGAAAATAGAATATAAATTTGTATACAATGGTGTGATTCAATTTAATAGAGGTAATATAAGTTGAGGTTTATCGAATCTCAATGGCCATGTAGTTACATTTAGTGAAATCATTGTGTGGTGTTATATCCTGTCATGAGTGATGTACATTCATGTATAGTGACACTCAAGGTCCTTAGCATCACTTAAGGAGAGCCCATCATGGTTTCACCTTTTTTATATTATTACATTGGGTACTTCCCCCATTCATGTGAGTTTAAATAATGCATCTTTCCAACTCCATGGCTTGATTAGTTATTAAAATTGAGATTTGATCACTCTAATATCATCAACAATTCAACATATGGAACTAGTCTCTCCAAGTGCTTGAGTAAGAGGTCATGTGTTTTTAAAAATATTATCTTAGGATATATGAACATAGATAAACTAATTACACAAGTTAATATTATCATGGGTATAGTGACGCATGATGAAATATTAATCTTTGTAACATCCCCATTGGGATCTACTTAAAATATTGTAATTTAAAATAATAATAATAATAATCATTGTATTATTTTATTATATTTCACCATGAGAATCTAATTAATTATCTAAATAAAACATTATAAATAAGGTAATTATAAATTAAGCATGTGACATCTACCTGTGACTGATCACTATCATCATATGAAACCCAACATAACTGGATATAGAAAGTAATTATAGATTTTCATCCATGATTAGTACAAACATGCAGCCACCACTATCATGGTACAATAAGTAAATAATTACATCTCATCAGATATAATTTTTCAATAATAATAAATACATAATAATGTACAATATACAAGATACAATGCTTGATAGAGCATTAGTTTTCTAAAATCTAGTATCTATGGCAATCTCAAGTGTAGTTTCCAAATAAGTACTATTGTGGGGAGGGAGAGCATCATTCAAGTGATTTTCCACACCAACCATGGATCATTGATCCCCCACACAATCCCTCATCTATGAATTGTCCTCCCTTCATAGATGAGTACATAGTGATGGTGCAGGAATCTAGAGAGACAAGCTAGTACCCATGTGTTGTATGATTTTTAAGAAAATAAAGTGTACCATAAAAAAATATGTTATAAAATGATATTGAAAAAATATATAAATCATACATAGAAAAATACAATGTCTAACTAATGTTACTTTGGCCAAATGTTTCAATAGTTATTGATCTCTATAATCAATTAATTGTATACACACTATTTGATCATATTACCTTCATCTAGCATTTATAATACTAATAAGCTAGTGAAGTCTATCTCACAACTTAGTAAAAGCAATGCAATATTTTTCTAATATAAATATAAAAAATAGAATCATATAAATTAATTCACATTAGTAGTCATAAAACATGATAAACATAGTAATAATCAAAATGTATATATTTAATCTGTCAAACATATGATTGAATCTCTACAATATTATTTATCACATAAATAATAAGTAAACAAGTATTATTTATACCAATCAAGTATAATCTATGTTTAGACTTCATAATATAATTTTTTTAAGTATATTTAAATACATATTATATTCTATGATGAGTAGTAACATCATAGTCCATCATTTTCATGTACACACTACTCAATTTCAACAACCAGTGATAATAAAGAAGGTCATAATTCTCATGAAGACATAATCTTTCATTTTATATTTTTAGTAGACCACACTCATATAGTTATAGTTTTCCTATCCTTTTAAATCTTATGACTTATTATTAGTTATAATATATATAAGCACACCTCTATAAATCTAGCTAAATCATATTTATAAATCTAGTTTTAATCAAATTGTTATCTAGATGTAGTGTCCCAATAGCATTCATATGGTACATTTAGATCCATATTTTTATTAATATACATCATTTAAATGTTGCAATAACTACTCCATATAATGTAATAGCTGATTAACTATATAATCTAGATTCATTATCCGGTTACATACATAACATGTACCATATATAAGTACTCAGACAACATATAAATACTATATATAGATGTCACCAATCATTTTATAACTCTAATTAGTGTATATCCATGAGCTTCAACAATTTAATGGTTTAGTCTAATATGATTTTCAAGTCCAATTAGGCATTCTATTTTTTTTAAACATATTTTCTTCCTTATGTTCAATCTCGTTGTTTCTAACAAGTGGCATAATCACATTATTCAACCACATTGTCAGGTTTAAGTTTTTTTTAAGTGAATTTTATTAGAAACCATAATTGTATAGGATAATAATTAAGAACCTATCATAAATATATCTTTCAATGGAGCTTAACCTTAAAATAGTTCAATCATAAGATCAAATTTTCTAGATTTATTTATATATATTAAGAATCTCATTCCAACATGTTTATTATAAAGGAATGTTCTCTCATTGGTATTGGGTTATAGTGTAATCATGATTTAAAACCTAAATCTGCAACAAATGCTCATCTATAATAAGATTTTTTAATATATCAACTCCAAAAAATTAGTTTATGTTCTACACACACATAGGGTTTATTGTAACCCATTATTGTTATCTAGGTCTACGTAACCTTAAGTGAATTATTAGGTATTTCTATACAAATATTACTATTTTAGATAAGTCATTATGTTCTACTAATAACAACTACTAGAAACATTTGTTTCCAATACTCAAATATAATGGTATATTTATAATTTGTATCTTGTATCAACCCCATATATTTTTATATATACAAGCCCATCAAGAACCATTGCATTTTAATATCTCGTATACATTTATATCAACTATGTATATATATTAGGAATGAATCATAACTACTTTAAATTTAAGTATATCACTACTATGTATACACTATTCATGTATATCATCTATAGATTAAACCTACTTTGTTTGATATATATGATATTTATGTCTTAAACGTACTCTATAAAATATTAAACTTAGTTTTTTTAATACATATATTAAACTTATGTTATATATGTCTTTAGCTACATATCCAATAATATTATCACATGGGATCTAATGTGAATAACATTTTTAGTTCAAATAAGAATATAGGGGTCTACTCTCATTTTGAGTTGGTTCATAAAAATGATGTGCCTTATGTTTTCATGTTAGACATCTATACAAGAGTGGGGAAATATTCAAAAGGTAAGAAGATTGGTTAATATACATACATCAGTCATATTATGTATGAGTCACTATTTTAGATGATCTAATGCATATATAAATCATTGTTCTATTTATATAGTCCACTATTTATCATACTCAGATCACCCTTGTATTATCTAGATCACCATAAACCTGTTGTATATCACATTTAGAGTTCACTGCATATTCACTATATTGAAATACAATAATCTCAGTCCATAATATATATATATATATATCAATTCATATCATTATATATATTTTTTAGATCCATAATAATAAATGCTATGTGAAGAATATCAAGAAAAAAAACATTTTTATAAATAACATAGGTTCACTAGAATACTCAGCTCACTATAATATACATAATATGCTATACTCATCATTATAATCAAACATATCACTATAGCGCAATACCCATCATAGCACAAATGATCTTAGTATAAATATCTCCCTGGTATTATAACAACCAAAATATACGATCTAAAGGTATATCGATGATTTAAATCTATGCTATGTCATTCATATTCACCTAGCTTAATATATGGCTTTAATGCATTATAATGCTAGAATAATATATGCATGGTTTATTGTGGGTTATGAGAATAACTAAAATATTATAATGTATTGGATCAGTTTGATAGCATATATTATAATGTATAAGAATTATACATCTATGCCACTAATATATAGCATAGTTTAATATATTTATCCACTGATATATAATGCTATACTTTTCAAATCGTAACATAGAGCATAATTAATTATTTTGTGTGTGTGTGTGTGTCCATTGATTTAGAATTGATATTTATCAAAGCCATATATATATATATATATATATATGGTAAGCTATTGACTTCCAAAAATAATGAACTTATTTAAACATATATATAGCGAACTAATTTAAACACACACACACACACACACACACACACACACACATATATATATATGTCTGTGTGTGTGTGTGTTTAAATTAGTTTGCTATATATATGTTTAAATAAGTTCATTATTTTTGGAACTCAATAGCTTACCAAATATATACATCTTTATTGAATATAACATGCAGATCATTATATATATATATATATATATATATATATATATATATATATATATATATATATATATATATATATCAATAAAGATGCATTACATATATTTGTATTTAGATGTAAAATGCATAGATCATTGTATATACATTACTTATTGCATAAAAAAATGGAAATCAAATATATACAAATCACTTACCTTGTAAAAACTTCTCAATTGAAATGGCATGATAGGATATCTTCCACCCTTCACCCTACTCTTTCTCTCTCTTTCCTCCTATGTTGGTTTTAGATATATTACATATATTTGGATTTAGATGTAAAATACATAGATCATTGTATATACATTACTTATTGCATAAAAAAATGGAAATCAAATATATACAAATCACTTACCTTGTAAAAACTTCTCAATTTAAATGGCACGATAGGATATCTTCCACCCTTCACCCTGCTCTTTCTCTCTCTTTCCTCCTATGTTGTTCCTTCCAATTTGATCTCTTATTCCTTCTTCTCTTATCTTGTACACTTTGCTATCCCCTCCTCTAATTATGCCCCCGCATTTATCTTTTTTTTTCCTTGTATGATTTTCTTTAAAGCTTGACCTCCTTTCTTAAGATTGCTATTTTTTTTCTTTTATTTTTTTCAAAGCTTCCATATACATTGCTTTATTTGCTTTTATTTCCTAATTATAATTTAATACCATACATTTACTAATAACATAATTATTTTATTCACTTTCCCTATTTTTATTTTATTATAATACATTTACTAATTATAACAAAATCACTTTATTTGCTACTAACTTATATTCCTCTATTATATACTTACATCTATAACATCCAATTATTCTAATATTAGAAATCTTTATTTTTGTATTTTCATTATTCTAATATTCCTCTATTATATAACTACAAACACATGTATATTTGTGATCATCTATAACATTAGTTTTAATAATTATTCCATTAATGTGTGTTCAGATGCATTATAGTTAATATTATTTATCCATTACCATGATGTGATCTTATATAAACACTGCAAATGTGTTAGATTTTTCATAATGCAATCACATAAGATTAAATCCACATAATCATTAAATTGAGCTAACACACAACTCATATGCATAAATGATTATCTAAATGTAGATTAAAAAATAGCATACTAATGATAACAATTCAAACAATACATATAACATGTACTATTTAAAGTGGTGTGTGTAAGGGTTCTAACAATTTTTTTTTATCATTTCTCATACCTCCATCTACATCACCCTCTCTGATGATACTCTCCCTCCATCATGATCTGAGGGATGAATCTTTCTCATTCAAATCATGATAAGAAGGTACTTAGTCCATAATATCATGACATATATAATAAAATATTGTTGAAATCATAAATCAACATGATCATAATGTAAATAATATACAATATAGCTAACTCATAGCAATACAATCATAAAATCAAAATAACATACAATTGTCCCATAAAAGCATATGACTTACATCTTAGTCAAATAATAATCAAATCAAATTACCAACTATAAATATCTATAGATAATCAAGTAAATTTATTTAGTGGGAAATCAAGATGTAACATACATCCCCCCTAAAGTTGGTCATTGTCTTAATGATACTTATTCAAATATAAGTTTTGAATTAAAAATATCGTCTAGCAAAAAAATAACATTGTATGAAGCATAGAATCAAGCAAATAAATATGTAAATTATCTTTACAAATAATTATAATCCTCTAAAGCAGACTATCCTTATAATATTGGTCCCATAAGAACTTACACTGTGACATCTCACTATTACACAAATAAAATTTGTGTGTGTCAATTACTCTGATTGGTTTTACCATGACAACCCTAGGGTCTATAACCCGCAAAGCATTCCAATCCAACACATATGAAGGATAAACTATATACTTTTTAAGATAAGAAACATGAAATACATTATGTAATAGAGTTATGGTTGGTGGAAATGCAAACCTATACACTACATGATTGACCATTTCTAATACCTCGAAAGGTCCCACAAATCTTGGTGAAAGTTTCACTAACTTTCTAAATTTAATTGAAGTATTCTATGACTTAACCCATAAGAATACTTTATCAGCTACTAAAAATTACGTATTTACCCTCTCTAGATCATCATAACTCATTTACCTATCATTGGCCTTATTCAATCTTTGATTAATTGTTATGAATATAGGGCATTCTATAGTCACTTTAGCACCATGTTCCTCAAAATCACCTAATTTGACATATGCATTCTTCAATTATATCACAAAATACCATCATTCTCTAATATAAATCATTTATACTTAAGATTCAAAGAATTCCTAGACATTTACTTCCTGACTTGGTAGTAGAATTCATTTCTTAGAGAGAATTCAATCACTTAATCTCTAAAAGTACTCCTAATAGTAGCCATGACTTCTATATACCTTTTATGACTTAGGGCATCAACTAATCTATTTTTTTTCCTTTGATATATTTGATATTGAAATCATAATCAAAAAAATTTAACATATTTGATGAACATTCAAATTCGATTAGGTGAAGAGTTTCTTGAGTCCCATGTTATCAATCTTGAGCTCAAACAATTTTCCCAACAAATAATGCCTCCAAACTTATAGAGTATGCATAATTACTACAAGTTATAGGTCATGAGGGGTATATTTCACCTCATAAGGCTTCAGCTTCCTTGATTCCTAAGTTACTACTATATCATCTTGCATAAGGACTCCTCTTAGTCCATTCTTAGACGCATCTGTGATCACTGACAATCTAGCATTAGGGTCAGTAAATCTTAGAACTAGTGCTCAAGTAATCCTTTTTTTCAATTCTTTAAAATCTACTTCACACTTATCTTACTAGATAAGACTTTGGTTCTTTTTTTACAAAGAGATAATCAGATTAGCTATCTAATATTCCTCTATTATATAACTATAAACACATGTATATTTGTGATCCTCTATAACACTGGTTCTAATAGTTATTCCATTAATGCTTTTCCATATGTATTATAGTTAATATTATTTATCCATTACCATGATGTGATCTTCAATAGACATTGCAAATGTGTTTAATTTTTCATAATGCAATCACACAAGATTAATTTCACATAATAATTAAATTGAGCTAACACACAACACATATGCATAAATGATTATCCAAATGTATATTAACATATAAATGCTAACAATTTAAATAATGCATATAATATGTACTATCTAAAGTGATGTGTGCAGGGGTTCTAGAAATTCTTTTATCATTCACCAATACCTCTATCTACATCGACCTCTCTGATGATGCTCTCCCTCCATCAGGCTTTGAGGGATGAATCTCTCTGACATCCAAATCATGACAAGAAGGTAGGTAGTCCATAATATCATGACATATATAATAAAATATTATGGAAATAACAAATCAACATGATCACAATGTAAATACTATACAATATAACTAACTCATAGCATTACAATCATGAAATCAAAACAACATACAATTGTCCCATAATAGCATATGAATTACAGCTTAGTCAAATAATAATAAAATAAAATTACCAATTATAAATATCCACAGATAATCAAATAAATTTGCTTAGTAAAAAATCATAATGTAACATACATCCCCCCTAAAGTTGGTCATTGTCTCAATTATAGTTATTCAAATATAAGTTATGAATTTAAAATATTGTTTAACAAAAAAATAACATAGTATGAAGCATCAAATCAAGCAAATAAATGTAGAAATTGCATGTGGAACTCATTATAATCTTCCAAAGTATCACTATCTTTAGAGTATTGGTCCCATAAGAACTTACACTATGGCATCTCCCTATTACATAAATAAATTTTGTGAGTGTCAATTACTCTGATTGATTCTATCATACCACCCCAAGGTCCATAACCTACAAAGCATTATAATCCAACACATGTGAAGCGTAAACTATATATTTTTTAAGATATAAACATGGAAGATATTATGTAATAGAGTAATGGTTGGTGGTAATGCAAGCCTATACACTACATGATTTACCACTTCTAACACCTCGAAAGGTTCCACAAATCTTCATGAAAGTTTCTCTGACTTTCCAAATTTAATTGAAATATTCTACACCTTAACCCATAAGAACACTTCATCACCTACTAAATTTTTTTTATTTACTCTCTTTAGATCAGCATAACTCTTCTACCTATCATTGGCCTTAGTCAATCTCTGCTTGACTGTTATGAATATAGGGCATTGTGCAGTCCCTATAGCACCGTGCTCCTCATATTCACCCGATCTAACACATACATCCCTCCATTATATCATAAAATACCACCATTATTTAATCTAAATCCTTTATACTAAGGATTATAATCATTCTTAGACAATGCTTTCTTGACCTGATAGTAGAATTCATTTCTTGGAGAGAATTCAATCACTTGATCTATGAAATTACTCCTAATAATAGCCACAACTTCTATGTACCTTCTATGACTTAGGGCATTAGAAACTCTATTTTTTATGCCTTTGATATAGTTGATATCAAAATCATAATTAAAAAATAACTCTATCTAGCAGCTTTGATGAGCATTCAGATTTGATTGGGTGAAGATTTTCTTGAGTCCAAAGTTATCAATCTTGAGCTCAAATAATTTTCCCAACAAATAATGCCTCCAAACTTACATATTATGCATAATTTCTACAAGTAATAGGTCATGAGGGGTATATTTAACCTCATAAGGCTTTAGCTTCCTTGAATCATAAGCTACTACTTCACCATCTTGCATAAGGACTCCTCCTAGTCCATCCCTAAATGCATTAGTGATCACTAAAAATTGACCATTGGGGTTAGAAAATATTGGCATTGGTGCTCAACTAAGCCTTTTTTTTTAATTTATAAAAAGCTACATCACACTTATCTAACCAGATAAGACTTTGTTTCTTTTGTTGCAAAGAGGTATTTGGATTAGCTATCTTATAAAAGTTTAGAACAAACTTCTTGTAATAGCCTGCTACTCCCATGAAACTTCTTGCCATAAATTCTCTTTTCATATTAAGTGATGAGTCTACTACTACCATTTATTCTATTATTTTTCATGTGCCTATTTCTTTCACTTAGTTTACTATTTTATTCCTTCTCCATTTGGTATTAATGTTTCTTTTGTGCCTCCTATTTGAAGACCAAATTTTAAACCTACATATTCTGGTCATAGTCTTTCTAAAAATAATAAGATTTCTATTCATATACATGTTAATTATAATTTTTTTCCTGCTCTTGAAGATGTACTCCTTAAAAAAACTATCCATACCATACAGTTGATGTAATAACAAATTATCCAAGTTTCTTTATTGTCTGAAAAATGAAGTTATATAGTTACTTCTCACAATATATTACTTAATATATTGGATTATGAGGTCATTATTTTCCCTTTCCATACCATTTTTATTTTACCTAAGTTTTAATTTTTTAATGGAAAGGGTGACCCTTCGCATCATATCAAATATTTATTTGATTCATGCCTTGACTTTGCACAAAATGAGATATTATTGACTAAGCACTTTCCTATATGTGTTAAGGATTATGCCTTGATTGTTTTTAAATCCTAACATTTGGCTTAGTACATTACTTCAATTATTTGTCCATGCTATCAATATTTTATGTTGCTATGATTTTTTAGATCATTTCATTAACTTGCATAATTCTAAATGTAGCATAAAACTTGAAACATTAGATAAATCACCAATTTATTGATGTTTCTCATCTCTATTTAAGAGGTTAACTCCCTCGTGTGATGGGGATATTTTTGGTTCTTCATGTAATTTTAACTAGAAAGTATGAAGAGGAAATAAAATTAGAAGAAAAATGAAAACTTAGAATGTAGAGAGAATAATAATACATGGAAGGGAACAATGGGAAACATTCGATAGAGTAAATGTATAAAACCACCTAGATAACCTAGTTTGAATGGAATATGTTGGATAGTTCAAAAATGAAATCTCATAATCTTAGAAAGGTAATAAAGGCATACTTTAAACATGAGAATAAATCACATCACCCTAATGGTTTCAAGACACAAATTACTATGAAATGCCTTTGTATTTTTGGCTGAAAATGAATGCAAGGTCTCATTTTCCTCCTTTCAAAAAGGTTTTTACTTAATATAAAATATTTCTAGTTTTAAATCTTCCTTTTAATATGTAAATGAAAATATTTAACAATTGATGTGATGAGAGTAAAGATTAATTGAAATCTAAAGGTCTTTCTTCAAACTAGAGTACGTGTTTATTGCATAAACTATGTCCTCTATGATTATGAACACAAAGATTACATAATCCAATGGTATACACATAATCAAGAAAGTAAATGTTTTTAATGGATTTATTTATTTGTAAAATCCAATGCAGATTTTATAAATAATAAAAACAAAAAACTATGAAGAAATCCAGTCATCTTACACATTTAATTTGCTTTATATTCAAAAAATCATTGAAAATATACAATTATACAAAAGATGTATAATCCCTTTCCCATGGGCCAATAGGAAGATAAAATCATCCTTTTTTTATTTCATTCATGTATTTTATGAAAAAAATTACCCTTAAAGTAGTTACCTAACTAATATTAACTTTATTTGACACTAAGACTCCTTTTGACTCGATTTGAGTTTGCTCACTTTTTATTTTTATTATTATCGAGTGATTTTACAAAACATGTGACTTTTAATCATTAATTAATTCCAAATAATCAATATAATTTATTATTATAAAATGACTAGAGTTCATATGTACTTTGCATCTCATGTCTATCATCAACTTGATGGTGATCTCTCTGACTTTGAGTATTATTGATTTTTGATAGATGTTCAACATCATATGTTAGTCTTCTCAAAAGATCCAACTTTTTCATAATAATATTCATGACTTAACCTTGTTGCAAATCTAGAACTTTTGATGCATCAAATCTAGAAGAAGCTTAGCTGTAATTATTAAAACATGTAGGAATAATAATTTGGTATAAGTTTGGATCCTATGTTAAATTTTCAAATTTTCAAATGATTCTACCACTTTGATTCAATTTATTATGAATATCATTGGATAAACATAATTTTAACACATCTTTTGAATTCCTAATTTCACTAATGACACTAAGAATTTTCAATCATGGTGCATTAATTACAAAATATCTTACAATAGATGACAATGGGGTAGAAAGACCAATAGTGTTGGATAGAAAGAAGTTTTGTAATTATTAAATGGAGATATAGTGGTTCTTTTTGTCTATGTTTTGATGACTTCTGTGAAATTTCATCTTGCAATGCAACCTAATTTTGAGGTGCCACTTGGCCTGATGCTAAAAATGCAAGAACCTTGAAATTTAATTGGGAGTTATTTTAAGAGTAATTTTATTCTATAGTTCATAGATTTAAATACACCTTGAATTATTTATCATCTATTCACAAATTTCATTCATGTAGTTTACCAAACATTTGGTGTGCATCCTCTAAAATTCTTGGTGTAAACCATAAGCATTTACACCATATCACTAGGGCCAAATCTGATATAGTAGGGTTTATTTACTCTCTTGATTCTAGTCTTGTATAAAAATGGATTAATTTAAATTATATTAAAGACTTAAAAATCAAACATCATCTTTATAAGGATTCTCACATTCCCGTCTAGGCTAATCAGATGTCTTCCTCTAATTTTATTTTTGTTCATAACACAACAATTAACTAGATCTTATTTGTAAAGATATAAATTCCTTTATTTTTTATGTTAACTTAGAATATATACTATTTTAAAAAAAATATTACATTATTATTATTTCATTCTGACTCTAGATCAAAATTTCAAAAAGGACACTATATGAATCCTTAACGAGAAATCAGAATACAATCTTTCGAACCCTCTTTCCCTAGACCTTGATCAAATCTGTCACATTCTCAGATAGGCATATCATTCAAACTTATAATCTTCACACATTTAACGGTATTATATAATACATTTCTGTGTTATACAACTCAATAAAAAGGCCTTTATCATTCATTATAATTAATTAATGATCAACTTGTAAAACTCAGAGTTTACACTTAGGACTAATGGTTCTTAATTTGGTCTATCACTCTTTCATAATGGATATTTCCTCTTTGATTAGTGATTATGTGACTTCAACATGATCTTTATATCAAATTTCACCTTATTTTTCATAATACATAGGTCTTGGCCATTTATTATACTCAATCCTTGAACAAGATATAGAGAACAAAGTTTTAGGCCTTATTTATTTTGGCCTACATAAAAACACAGTCATGAATATATTATATTAGAAATATTTTTAGGACCTAAATCTAATTTATTCCTTTAAGTGACCTTCTCACTCACCTACCTATAAAATTTCAATGAATTCTGAGCATTCATTTTAAATTTATGCAAGGTTTCGTACTTTTGAATTTTAGACCTTACCTATAGGTATGTAGGTTGTATTTATTGAAAACAATTTGATATATTTATTAAGAAGTTATGAAATGTCTTATAACACTTCAAATACATCCTCATACACCTTTTTAACAAATTTAATAAAAATTGACTTAGTCATTTTGAAGATATACAAGTTTTAATGCTTTAGAATAAACATTATTTAGGCTTTATACACACAAGCCCACAATTTTAATTTTGGAAGTGTATCCACCTACATGGATTATTTTATCATGATTAAATTAAAACACTTAAAAAACCTCCTAATACACATTCTCAAAAAAAATCAACTCATTTTATTCTATATTTTGGGATATATGTACGTTTTTTAGTCCTAAAACCCTACGTTAGGGTTCACGGTCTATTATAATGTCGAAAGGATACAAAGAGGAAAATTTGAACTTTCAAGATTTTTTATTAAATACATTTATCTATAGTAATATTATAAAACCTATATATTGATTTACTAATTATGATATTCCCTCCAACAAACTTGAAATGAATAAATGACTCCTTTATTCTTGACTGTCAGACCTCTAATTGAATTCACAATCACAAGCAATAAGTAAGAAAGCAATAGTATTTTAAATTATGAATTCTATATGGATATATTTTTGGAATTGAACATGAACTCTTATATTTATTCTTATATTTTAATCACCTACATCTTGAACACAATCCAAATACTTGATGGAAAATAACACTTTTTGATTGTTACAATTTCACAATGTTGATAATTCAAAACTACAATATACATAACCCTATTCCATGGTAACAACAATGATTTAAAGGTGATATAAAAATTCACTTACATTCATTTACAAATTTTAATAGTTACAAGGAATTCCATTAAGTAATCTTTCTTTATTATATAACAAACTGATTACAATAATCTTATATAGCCCTTACAGACCTCATCTCCTTTATCCTCTTTGAGCTCATTTTATTTATTTCCTCTCTCTCTATTTGAATTATTATTGAATAACTTTAAGGTTATATTTTATCTCTTTAAAATTATTTTGATTTATCATAACAATCTTATTTTATTTTGATTATGATATTTTGTCTTAAATGTGGTAGTCTTATTCCAATAGTGGTTATGTTCATTTAATATGTCTAAATTCTCACAAATCCACATTTGCTTTTAAAAAAAGCCTTTCATGAGTTAGTGAATTGTTTCACAAAATTGATCAAGTGTATTTTTCATTTGGTAAAACTATAATCCAAACCAAGAAGACCTATAATTGCATAAAAAATGGGTTTCATTTTTAGGGGACTTTCTTAATCAACCCCTATTTTATGATGGGTTGACAATCAAAATTCATGTATATCAAAAATCATATAACATGTATGTATGATTTTCTTCCCTTATTTCTATGATATGAAATTTAAGATGCAACTAGGGTGAGTACTACATGATATTTCATTAATACAATATCATTCTTTTTGTACAAGTGTGCAATGAAGAATCTTCATTGTATTAAAAGGAATGATCTAAAGATGTGATATATAGATGTGTTCCTTGTGATTGTTATAAAATATGATCAATGTGTAATATATCACATTTATTATGGTGTGTTTGTATATATAAACTTATTAAATACAAGTTAAGACCTTATTTTTGTGCAAGTCGATAATGTGAAAGTAGGAAAGCCAAATTTCATGGCACAAGGAAACATGGTGGAATGGAGGGAAGGATCTACAACTGACATGAATAGAATTAGGATTGTCTAATAATGGTGAGATAACTATTAGACATTTTTGATAATGGTCAAAGCAAAAACATCTCAGGGTACAAAGATCAATGAGTCTACAAGATTAATGATGAGTATATTAAGGCTAAAATAATGCATATTTGAAGATGTTGATGAGTGAATGATGATAATGAAAGGTTATACATGGTTAAATATAGAGAAAATAGTGCCACTAAGATTCTAATCTAAACCAACAATTTATAAATGATGATCATGAAATGTTAGACATGGATCAATACAAAGAAAATTGTGCCACTAAATTTTTAATCTGAACTAATAATCCACATATATGAAAACATGATAAAATCATTACATTTACACAACTTATACTAAAAATAATTGTCTACAATACCATATTTAAAATATAAATTGATTTATGTTATGATTCCTCATTTGAATTCAATTTTATCTTAACCACCTCAATCATTTACATCACCTCCTCAAATTAGACTACTATTCTAACTTATAGTGTAGTTGCACATTTACTTTCGTTTTGTAGTGTGTAACTCAAGAGTCACATAGATAGTTGAAAGGAATTTTTGGTAGATGAAAAAAAATCATTCTTTGGTTTATTTATTGTAACGCTTTCTCATTTCAAAACTAAATCATAAAATATAATTTTATTGTCATTTTTTCAATATTATTTTTGACCTGTCATTGGTATCAAAACCTAAAATTTTTGTTATTTTTTTTCCTTCTCGCTCATAGGCATAATGCCTATCATTATTTGATGTTAGTGTAGTCTTTGATAGATGGTGCATCTCTATAAATTCATGGGAGATGGTTTTGAGGAGAAATTGGCAGTCTTAGTCAATCATTGCCATAAACTTTGATTGTATGCAGGGTACCAACCAACAAAAGGATATTTCAATCCTAGGGCAACCTATAAAATTTAATAAAGTGGCATGACACACCTGTCACGACCTGTGCAAAGCATCAAGTGGAGCACATTATCTACTCAAACAAGGCATCTTTATTAATCCTTCTACTATGTAACTACACGTTGGAGGACAGCGCTACCTTGGTCAATTTGCTATTTTTGTTTGTTGTCTTTCGTTACATTTATGTTGATGTGTTTCATCTTCCACGAAGACTATGAAATTCATGCTACTGTCATAATTTACCAACTGCACTTTGCCTTATGATCTGTGTATCACTTCCCCCTCATTACATTGGCTATTTGGTGGATGTTTCATTAGATCTTATTAGTTTATAGAAAGGCATAACAGTCAAAGGAGAGGTGCTATAACTATTGTTGAAAGCTTCAATAACGGAACTTCAAGGGTTGGATGTGGCAGTCATCAATTGAAACATGGTAGTCCCGTGTAGTAGAAGCGCTATAACTATGTAGTAGCATGGAAATTATTAAGAGAACAATTTTATGTTTGAAGCCTCTATTAGGCATAGAGACTCTCAAACAGGCCGTATTTTTCATCAAAAAATTTTAATTTTCACATTCCAATATTGGAATCATATGTCAAATTGGAGAGAAGTTATTTTTTTAAGTTTTTGTAATTAAATAAATGGATTTTTATTTTTTCCATTAAATATCATGTTTAAATTTTGAAAGTATTTAAATTTGAAAACATTTAAATTTTGAATAATTTTTCATTGAAATTGCTTTGAACAAGCTACTCTCAATATATTTGGACAAAAAACACCCAAATCACGTAAGTTAAGGAGAAATAATGAGTGGTTCTCTTTTATTGATTCATTTTTATCAAAAAATATAAATTTAAAAATCAAGAAAAATTGAGTATATTGATATATAAGATTTTATTTTTAAATCAATGTTATTTACAAGGTAAATCCTTTTTAGTACCATTTCATATATATAAAAGGGGACCAATTTGATTGATAAGGAACCAATTGGGGTAAACTAAAAACTTCCAAAACTCTAAACTCTAAAAACTCAAAGAAAAACCAAGCATTCCATCAAATCTATTGTTGGCACTACATTGACTGGGAAAGACAATTGGCTAGAATGGTCTCAACAATTGGAGAACACACTCATCTTCAATGATCTATAGTTTGATATTTATGACAGGGAGAAACAACCAACTAAACCAATAAGGAATGCAAAAGATACTTAGACATGGAAGTAGAAAAATAAAAAGGCATTCACCATGATGAGGGTATTAGTAGATGGAGATGTGTTTTATCATATATATGGGTATAATTCACTATGAGAAGCATTTTATAAATTGAAAGAGCTATATTATTCCCACTCATAGTTAAAATTCATTCAGTTATAGTTGAATTTGTTCAACTTAGAGTTGAAATATGGTGATGTGATGAGATTGGCTTCAAAGATACATGTCATCAAACATGATGTAGAATTAATAGACATCAAAATTTACATCTACATGATCGCATTCATAAAATCCCTCCTTCCCAACCATTTTACCTACTTAAAGTCTCTACAAGCAAGCAATCAGTTAAAGATTCTCACATTTGATCAGTTGGTTGAAAAGATTACAGAACTTAGAAAAGTCTTTTGGATTAAAAATTGAATCCACAATAGGTGAAAATGTGCGCTATGTCAAATCAAATTCTTCTAAAACATCAAGCAAGGTCACATCTTCTAAAAATAAAGGCAATAACAAGTACAAGGGAAAAAGTGGCAAAAATGAAAATCATGGTGATCAAAATAAAAAACATTATGATAAACATAACCTCTACTACGAATGGATTGACAAAAAAAGAAGCCACGAGACTCATTAATGTAGGACTCCATGGAATAAAATTGAATAATACCATAAGAAGAAAGACAAAAATTAAAAAAATAATCAAAAGAGTCAAATTCATCCCAATTCACCAGTAAATGTGTGTTTTTTAGTATAGATGATAAATAAAATAATGTTTCAATCAATTCTTCATTGTTTAATGTTTGGGTTATTGATACTAGTGCCACTCAACATATGACTTTATAAAAATAATTATTTTAGAAGTACAATGAAGAATTTTGTAGCTCAGTATACCTTGTAGATAGATCAAGTCTATAACCACAAGGAAGATGTCAAATTTGACTCCATTATCTAGGGTTTCTGGACTACAAACTTGAGAATGTTATCTACCATTTTATATTAAAATGAAACTTGTTATCCCTAGTGTTCATAATGAAACAAGTCCATTCCTTTCTATTGGATAATGGTGATGCCATTATCAAGATAAAAAGTGATAATGGAGTCATCTTGATTGGATACGAGGAAGGGAAACTACTCAAATTAAGGGTTGAGCCATCAAATTCAAGGAATTATGCTCATCTTGTGGAAGATGAAATGTCTCCAAAAATGTTGTGGCATGTAAAAATTTGTCACACTCACTATAACAAAATTTATGTATTACAAAAGAATGGTGTTGTTGGCATGCCTACATTTTCTGTAAAACCAGATAAAAAGTATGAAACTTTCATATTGGTTACACATGCAAGAAAATAATTCCTAAAGTCATACTAGAAATATGACCAAAAATTTAAACTTGTATTCTCTTCCAATCCTCTCTGATGGTAGTCATAATTAATTCATTTTTTTCATTGATCACTACAGTTGGATGACATGGATATACTTTCTAAAGAAAAAATAAAAAGCTTTCAAGACTTTCTAAAACTTTTAACACATGATTGGAAATGATGAAAAAATTTGCATTGAGACACTCAAGATAAATAATGGTGTTGAATACACAACAAATAAGTTTGAATCCCATTTTGAGTAAAACAGGATCAAACGCCATCTCACAGTTCCTCACACTCCACAACAAAATAGAGTATTTGAAATAATGAACATAACTATGATGAATATGGTTTGTGCAATGTTGTAATTCAAAGGGGTATATCTATACTTTTGGCTTGAATTAGTAAAAATAATAATATACCTCTCCAACAAATCACCATCAATATCCCTATAATCTAAGACTCTATATGAGATGTGTTGTGGTCATCTCCCTTCAGTGTGATATTTTTGGATTTTTGGATCAACTTTTTACACATTGATTCCAAAGGATAATAGAAATAAATTGTATCACAGAAGTCAAAAAATCATCCATTTTGGATATTATGAATCTTCTAAGGCATACAGGCTATACAATGAGAAAAAGAAGAATTTTCTTATCACAAGATAAGTTGTCTTTTATGAGACTACAAAGAACAAAGAACATATTGATTAGTATCTGAGTTGACTTGACAAGTATACAAAGTTTAATGTCTACAAAGAGTTATTTATATGTTTTAGATAATGAGTGAGGGACACACAATTGGTAATCTATTTATTTTCTATTATCTCTTATACATGAGCTTGAAACTCATCTTAAAGGAGAGAGTTAAACTTGATTAGATATTAAATGGGGGCCATTAAAATAGAGGGTGGAAAGTGATGGAACTTCAAAGGAAAAATTTGAAGCACTTGGAATACATAAATGGATGCCTAAGTGGGCCACTCAAATATTGAAAGATGTGAAACTTGATGAAGTTGGGGAAACATGCACAAGAAGTGCACATGCAACTGTATCACAATTAGAAAATTCTCTCAAAAAAATTCAAGAGAGAATTGAAAATCTCACCTTGATTGATTCTATAGAAGATGAACTCAACATTGCATTTGATTCAGAACCAACATCTTTCAAATAGGCTGAGAACCTTGAATCTTGTAAAAAAGTAATTGAATATGATTACAGTGCATTGGTAAAAAATGGGACTTAAAATTTAGTTTATCCTCCATATGGTTTCAAATTGATAGGTTGTAAATGGGCCTATTACAATAAATAAAATACTGATGACTCACTTGACAATCACAAAGCAAGGCTTATTTCAAAGGAATATGCTCAAAAATAAGTAATTAACTACAATGAAACCTTTGCACCTACAACAAAGGTGACTACCATTAAAATAATGTTAGCTTTGATAGCTCACAATAGATGGAAAGTTCACCAAATAGACGTCAAAACTATATTCCTGAATGGTGACCTCAATAAAACTATGTACATGACATAAATTTAAGTTTTTTCACTAAAAAAACAAGGTCACAAGGTGTTCAACCTATAAAAATCATTGTATGTTTTGAAACAAGAATCTCAAATATGGTATGATAAACTAGTTGAGCACCTCATGATCATGAACTTCAAAGGTTTTGAGTTTGAAGATACAACTTTTTTTATCAAAATACTTGTATTTTTGGTGGTGTATGTTAATGATTTTCTCATCATAGGAAATAATGAACAATATACTACAAAATTGAAATTAGAGTTGATGAAAAGCTTTGAAATGATTGATTTGGTTAATCTTCATTACTATTTAAATATTGAAGTAATTTAAAAATCAAAGTATTTATTTATCACTCAACAAAAGTACACTGGTGACATTCTGAGTAAGTTTGAAATGAAATATTGTAAGCCTCTCAACACATCCATGGAACAAAATCTCAAATTGACATTTAAAAATTCAATATATTTGGTTGATGCTAGTAAATACAAATAACTCATTGGAAATCTGATTTATGTGACCACAACTCGACCAGATATATCATTTGTAGTTTTTGTTATATCAAGATTCATGTAACAACCTAGGGGTAGTCATTGGGCAACTGTAAAAAGGGTCTTTCGATATCTCAAAAGAACAAAAAAATTTGGGCTCAAATACTCTAGGGAAAGAGACTTTAAACTAGTTGGGTATTTAGATTCTGAATATGATAGTGAACATGAAGATGGAAAGTCTACCTTGGGTTTTTTGATGAATTTGAAATACCCATTATTAGCTGGAAATCTAATATGCAATTAGTGTCAATAATTTTTTCAGTAGAAGTAGAATATATGGTCACTTTAGAGGCAACTAGAGAGATTTGTGGCTCAAAATGGTTCTTTCTAATTTACAAGAGCAAAAGGTTTCATCAACACCTTTCATGATTGACAACACTTATGTAATCCAAATAGTAAAGAATACAGTCTTTCATGACTAAACCAAACCAATATCAATACCAAATTTCATCTAATTTTACACTATGTGAAATATGGTAGTGTTAAGTTGTAACATTACTCGACAGTAGAGCAACCAACATAATCCTAACAAAAATGCTTAGATGAGAAAAATTTTAAAAGTTTAGAAGAATGCTTCGTCTGATAAAGACCCCTACAGATTAAGGGGGGATATACCAAGATTGTATATATTTTTTATTAATCTTAGATGTCTTGCTTAGGCGTCTATCTTTTATCTTGTAGTGTAGTTGCACATTTACTTTCATCTTGTAGTGTGTAGCTCAAGAGGCACATAGATATTTGAAAGGACTTCTTGGTAGATGAAAATATAAGTCATTATTTAACTTAAATATTTTAATGTTTTATCTTTTTTTAAATAATTCATAAAATATAATTTCATTATCATCCCTTCAATACTAATTCTACCCTATCAGGATTTAAAGATTCTAGCTTCATTTATGCTCCATATCTCTTACTTAAAAAGTCCTTCAATTTAAAATAAAATAAAGTTGTAATCTAATCTAACCTCTTCCAATTATTATTTTAAGCCTCATGAGCTCAAGTGGATCAACCACTTTTGAGGACTAGGATTGGTTTTTCCTCCAAATGTGCTCATCTTAGTTGTATCATCTCTCTTCTATGACTTTAGTGTCAATCAATGCCGATCTTCACATTTTCTAAGTTGTTTATTCAATATATTTTTTCCTCTATACACATTTAGAAATTATGTATATACACCATATTGTTGTTTATTTTTTGATATATTTATTTTTTCATGGTTTATGAAACATTACATCTGATCTTACAAATTCCATAATTCATGTTTCATGGTATAAAATAGGTCTACTTATTAGTACCTTCCCAGTACTATATGCTTTCACTAAGGTAATTAATTCGAGTCTTCCATCATTGACTTCTAATAGCATACGGTGTTCACTGTAAATAAGAATCATTTTTCAATGTAAAATAATAATATTCCTAGTTACCATTAAATGATGTATAATCTATCTGGCATAGGACGAATCAAAAGATTTCACAAAGTTTATTTTCATTCCTGCCTTTTTGAAATAGTGTTGAGTTACAATGGGATTTATGGTAGCCGACTAGAGGATGTGTTTGTAGGGGGAAACTATAGATGGAGACCATGCAAATGCATTCCATTTCATAAGAGGTTTTCTATAGAAAAAGTGTTGCTACAATACAATACATTGTGGCTTGTCTACATTATTCTATTTTTCACATCTAATGGCTCCTCCTCCACCTCCTCTAACCATTATTAGTTTTCAAGATCAAAAAAAGAAAATTAGGATATCAGAATAAGTCAAAATTTGAGCATGTGTTCATTGAGTGAAAGAGGTGATTCAAATTGAAACAAAATTTCTCAAATATATACTCTCTCCTACATAGAAATTTTAAGTTATTTATTTCTATATTTTATTTTATTTTATTTTAAATCACAACCTTCATTTTATTTCCTTATCAAACTTATAAATTTGGATGCGATTAGAATGAGTGTCTCCTCTCCCTTTAATAGATGCATCTTCTGATGAAGGAATTGCCTAAATAAATTGATTTAACAATTTGTGAGATAGTCTGCTTGCATTATGGAATTCAGCCCACAATTTGCAAGCCAACTAAAGATTGTAGCTCCTGTAATTTTACATGAGGCTTTGGACTATCCAAAATCTCATATGTAGGTCAGCTATGGATAGAAAAGAGGAATGGAGTGAAACTCATAGAGTGAGAAGACAAAGGAATGTAGGAGAAATAAGAGAGAAAATACAAGGTTTTGCATTCAATAATTTCCATGAGACTGCATTTTCTTTGATGCATTTTGTCAAATAGTGTTTGTGCATTCATTATCCTTCCACATTTAATTATGTGTGATGAATGTTTAAAATCATCTTCAGCTATCATTCCTTGCTTTGGGCATAGCTTGAGGGGCCTCGAGAAACAATTATGTGGTGGGCTTAAAAAAATTTGCCCATTCTTTTATTTAAATTATATGCAAGATTTTCTAGTGTGATTATCTGTCCTCTTTCATATCGTGTATGAAATAATGGCCAAGCAATCCCTCCTCCATTTATATGACCATGATCAATTGTTATAGCATTATATATTCAACAAAATGATAATTTTTTTGGATTCCAAAGGGGAATATGTTATTATGTTGCACATTCATCTACGTACACCATGCTAGAAAGTGACATGCAGTAAAGTATACTACTCATTATAGTTTTTTGTTATTTATTTATGGAATATTATTGATATACACTTGAAATTATCTATATGTTGGTTATAAATTAATAAACTTAATATGCAAACCATTTACCAAAATGTTTCTATGAGTTTACATGCAAATTATTTGTCAAAATTTATTTGTTTTTATGTGCAAACTATTTGTCATAAACTTTTTATGAATTTTCCTAGCAAAGCATCTATGCAAAGTTAACATTGGCCCCCTAGGTTCATTAGCCTTCTTTACATATCCATCTCCATATTCAATGCAGGGACATGTACTGAAGTCATCCACGACACTTGTTGTGTTATAGTTTCATTGTAAACTCAACTATAAACAACAGTAAGGGAACATAATAATTTTTATTTGAACCTTGAGTGAAGAGGGGCATTTTAAGGACTAAAGACACATGAAGTTATCAATGTTTCAGTTTGCATTTTCCTAAGAGCTTAAGGCTCTCACTGAAAATGGAAGACATCAATTTCAAGTCCCATAGTACTCGTAGTGGGCAGAACAATAGAATCACTAGTTATTAATATATTAAATATTAGTTGAGGATTAACTTTAAACATACCTAGGTCATACTCATGCTTGTGCCTTTTGTCTCTATGTTCACCTCGTACCATTTCACTTGTATTATTTTCTAGCCACGAGGTCAAATGCCTTTATAAGAATATGCCACCCTAAATAACAAGGTTTAGGTTCAGGATTGGAAGAACATGCAACAAATTTAAAGGTAGTGTTAGAAGTTGTATTTGACATGAAATCATCATGATCAAATATTCCAATCTTTGATAACACTTTTTTTTATAAAAATTACATTGATAGGTATTTTTATGATGATATGCATTTTATAACGATAATGAGATTGTAATGTTTATGAATTGTTAATAATTAATATTGGATTTTAGTTTTGATCTTCATATTAAAAAAATCTCATTTTATTTTCAAGAAATCACATATAAAATCTAATATTTTAATTTTATGGTAAGTTTTGGAGCCCTTTTATTTTATTAGAAAGAGTTTTTCAATACTAACATAAGGATAAATCTATATTGAGGACATATATTGTCAATTAATAAAAAATTTGCAAAAAAGATAATAAAATCATTAATCAATGTGATATGTAATAAATTTAAGATATGTACCTCAAAATTTATATTTCTCAGTGTTTTCAAACTATGTGTTTAAGATATATGTGTTATCTACATCGATAGGTATTTTACAATCATAACAAGGAAGGAAGTGGTGGAGTGTGATATTCATGAGATGTTAACGAATAATGACCACTTTATATTTGATGTTCATTTCACCATCATATAATAGTTTAAACATTAAATTTGATATACATTTAGTAGTCCTATATATATTTTTTCTTCTTTTTTAGAGGAGTCAAAAAATTATAATATCTTAGATATAAGATAGAATTTAGAGTCCTCTTTTTTTGTTGATTTTTTTTTTTTTTTAAATCTTAATAAAATAATACAATTAAATTGAAAAATTAATCAATATAAAATGCGACAAATTTGTAGATGTCTCAAAATTGATAACTCTCAATATATTTTTAAATAAATATTAAAAAAATATCTATATTAATTCTTCATATATTTTTAAATAAATATATTTAAAATATCTATACTAATTTTTACATTCTTTAACAAAGGATTACAAATCCTAACATTTCAAATAAAATATAAAACAACCATTTTTTAAATTAATTATTATCCCTTTATGTATAGAAAGAGCCTCCATAATACAATAATATCTTCCTGCGAAGTGTAGGAGGGAATAGTGGATGGTCTCAAATGTCTATTCCTTGACATTAAGAACCTTAAAAGTTACTTAGACATAATATAAAGCACACAAGAATATATATCTGGCTCTCTCAGTGAGGTTGCTCTCAGGCAACAACATTTATTCTAATCATAATTATAACCATAATCATAATCAAAAGCTTAGCACTGAATGAAAAAGCTTTTCCAACCAAAACCACTACACATATTAGCGCCTCCGTTAAAACGAGTGTGTGCTACGCCGTTGCAGTTGGGCTGGTTGTAAGCTGCAGCAGTCTGGCCTTGGTATACAAACTCATAGCCTCCACGTAAGTTGGTATTTATATTTGAACATCCGCATTTACTGTATCGAGAAGCTTGATTAGTGCACCCTGCTCCCTTCCACACAGTAAAGTAGCTGCCCATCGATGGCCTTGCCATTGCGAACACTAGAACCAAACATAGTAAGACCATCATCACTTTCCCATTTCCTTTCATCATTGGAACTCAAAATCAACTTCACAAGAAGTCCAGCAAATAATCAGAAAACAGATATGGGTGATTCACTTCATACACATTGGCTTGTTATTTATAGCCATGGTTACGTCAAGTTGTGTGCACTGTGTATTGCAAGGTGTTGACAATAATGCGTGATGAGTCACAAATTTTGGGTTAAAGACACTCGACGATTTGTTCCTACCCGCTTTCTCTTTTTAATATTTGCCTTTAATCTTTGTAGGCGGCACACGTTGAATTTTATTTCAGGATTTGTTCAAACGACTGTCGTCACTCTTATACTTACCCAAAGACTAAGCCACATTTGACATATTCTGTCTTAACATTATCTAACGAAGTAGCCAAATTTGACATTTAAGCGATTTGTTTGTGGGTTTCCTATTTTTATACTATCTACAGAATATTCTAGATTTGTCCCTTAGGCGATTTGCATGTTTATTTTTTAAATTTATCTATAGAAGTTGCCATACATGTCGGCATTGATCGAATTTTAAGAAATGGAATTAATTTCATTCAATCCTTCCATGAAAGTTACAGGAAATAATTGAACTTAAATTAAATACGTACTCCATCATAAAATATATTAAACAAGGGTTGTTACGATATTAAAGAAGGGTCACGTAAGGATTAATTTCTGTTTTAATAGTGAAAATTAGTATTGTTTATGACTGATTTTGTTTATAAATTTGCTAAATAGTATATAATAACAACAAAAATTAAAAGATGATAGAATAATTAATGGTTTAATTTTAACTAAAATGATATAATTTTCACATTGATGATTAAGTAAAGACCTTAATATCTTTAATCATTCATTACTTTAAAAAAAATTAATATCTTTAATCATTCATTACATTAAAAAAAATTAAATGGGAAGAAAACATTTTTAACATTACTAATTATATATTAACAAATATATTTTTTAATTTACATATTTTAATATTTGAATAAATAATTTTAAACTTATTTTTATAATTATAAAATATAAAATATTTAAAAATGTATTAAAACTAAAAGAATACATTTTTAGTATTAATAATTTATATATGTTCAAACATAAATATTTGAATTTTTAAATAAATAATTTTAATTTCTATTTTATAATCAAACTAAATTAAAATTATATATATATATATATATGAAGCCTTTCTTAACTTTTATTAAAGAAAAAAAAAAAAAGATGATTAACTTTACGTCATATTATTATCTAAAAATATAAACTAGCTTTTCTCATGTGCTAACAACTTTTATAAAAATAGACCCCTCGCTCTGAAAATTGTGCATGCAATTTAACACAAAAGATATTATTTAAGATTATTGAAAAACTGCACAATTTATTTTGCTTTCTAAAAGGCAAAAATCAATGCTTCACAATTTTTTTATCTGCCTTAAAATGACAAAAATATTATTTATGCTTCTCACAAAAAGTTTCTTAAAAATCTATATAAACATGTGATAATATATGTTCTATATATCCCAGCAATTGCTTGCAACGCCGCCGCCTTGCATTTCTCACAATTAATTTCTGAATTCAACACAATTTTTGTTAAATTCAAAAAAAAAAAAAAAAGATGATTAACGTTACGTCGTATCATTATCCAAAAATATAAACTAGCTTTTCTCATGTGTTAACAACTTCTATAAAAATAGACCTGTCGCTCTGAAAATTGTGCATGCAATTTAACACAAAAGATATTTTTTAAGATTATTGAAAAACTGCACAATTTATTCTGCTTTCTAAAAAGCAAAAATCAATACTTCACAATTTTTTTTTTTACCTTAAAATGACAAAATATTATTTATGCTTCTCACAAAAAGTTTCTTAAAAATCTATACCAACAATTGCTTGCAATGCCGCCGCCTTGCATTTCTCACAATTAATTTCTGAATTCAACACAATTTTTGTTAAATCCAGAAAAAAAACCTCTTGTTAGATACATTTCCAATTACATCTAATTTTGCTACGATATCAAATATATATTTAAAAAAATTAACGGATTGTATTTTAATTGAAAATATATATGACCCGAAAAGTCTGCCAACTATGCATGCACAACAGCTTTGGATGCGCAAAACATAAAAAGTGACATAAATAAACACGAAAATGACAATACATACCTGTACAAGCTGGAAAATATCAGAAAAAATGAAGAAAATTAAAAACGATAAAAACTTAATACCGCTGGCTATTTGTTTCATGGCTTCGCCTTTCTGAGTGTAGAACTGCATATAGAACCGATCCATCCAAGGGGAAGAACAACATGGATCCCAGAATCTGAAATATATTTGCCAATCGAAGGTTGAATGGTAGAATTTATATCTCGTCGTATGTTGCCGTTGGTGAAGAATTAGCATACTCATCTGCAAAGAGGTGGACGTATCCACAGGATTTTCTGAACACACAATTGACTCGGGCATAATCGAATGTGCTGGAAGTGAAAATCACATGGATTGTATATGAGATACAGGTTTTGTACATCTAAAGCACAACGCCATCAACCGAGAAGCAGTAGATCTGGTTAAGCAGAAATACACATGAAGAATGTCATGCCATGGACCAATGTGCAAAGGAATGCGTAATGATAGGATCTTTGAAGTGCAAAAAGCCTTAATATTTGCTAAAATAAAAAATAAACACTTATAGCTATTCATCCCAAAAAAACATTGTTCCACGGGGACGCGTCCCCCCGCCTCTCCCCCACACACACCTTTAAAACCCCGCATTTCGGGGACGGGGACGTCCCTGCGCAAACCAAAGTCATAAAGTGTCATTATTTTTAAATTCAAAAAAAAAGAAAAAGGATTTTTATGCTTTCTACTTTAACCTTGTGGCTGTGCACAGTGTCTTGTGTCTCATTGACAGCAACACACTTGCGTACAAGGAGTGCAGCAACGAAATGGCATGTAGAGTCAAAAGACCCAGTGCAAAATGATGTTGATGCTACACAGACAGGGTTTGTTGGTATTAGCTTGGAACTTAAGCGTGTGGAGTCCAGTAGTTCTAGTGATGAGGAGTTCCACATTGGGGATGATTAGCCATTGACTCATTGAGTCATTTGTATTTACTATTTACTTATAATATTTCACTATTTTAGTATTTTGTTTTTGAATATTCTTGATATTTGATTGTAATCATGAATTATCATTATGAAAATTTGAAATTTCAATGTTCAGTCATCAATATTTATTGTTTAATGTTCAAAGTTAAATTGTTAATGTTCATTGTTCAATGTATCAAACTTGAAACTTAAATGATTAAATCATAATGTTAAATTGTTGATGTTCAATGCAATATACTTAATCCTTAGACAGCGTTTTATAACTAATTTTTCAAGTACTATATATATTTAAGCACAGCTCTCCGCTAGCTGCCCCCGCCGCCGTTCCCTCGCCGTCTCCAAACTGAGGCCCCCATCCCTCCATCCCCAAAACCCATCCCCCGTCCCGAAACGTCGTCGAACAATGCAAAAAATAAACTAAAGGTTGGTCATATTGATGAATCTCATACACGGGCGACTAAGCCTAGAAGTAGAGCTGCCCTATTCAACCCTCAGATTCCCATACTGCTCTGATACATGTTATTTTGGTCAGAGTTTTCCTAAATTCAAAAACTATTTACTCAGACATATACATAGACTATTGAATGCATAACAAATATTTCTTCTTCGTTCTTCTGTTCAATTCATTTGGGAAAATCAATATATTCGAGATATTTTCAATGTGGGAAAACTGATTTCCAAAATGAATAGTTTATGTCTCGATGTAAATCGATTGTGAAAACTAATTTATAATTTTGAACACGGCATTGTGTGTGATCTACCGCTGCCTTTTCTAGGGCAACTATTTATCTATCGTGTAGATGCACAAACAGTGCTCTGTTGGGTACAAATTCGTTTATCAGTAATGCATATTGAGTTTGGAGATAAACTCATCCGCAATTACTTTCTGATTTTTTATTTTCGCTGGCATGCCGTCCAAAAAAATTCTTTTGAAACCTGTTGTCAAACTGCCTCTTCTCAGTGCTGTTGAAAAATTGTTTTAGGCTACTTAACCACGTCAACCTGCCACAAGGACGCAACCAACTCTCCCTTCCTCATCCCGCTGATGATAGCGAAAAGAAAGCATGTTAAACAAGGAAAAGTGCGTTTTCTTTTGTGTTTATTTGGATACATTTCACCGGCGATTCTTTTGCCGTCGGAAATTCAGTTAGGGTTCCGAGTCCGTCGGCGAAGGCACCGGTTTATATTATTCGACCATGCCAATAAAGATGTATGATCTTATCAATCACATGTATATTTTTATCTTAGCTTTTGGAATAACTATGTAACTTTTTCCCCTCAACGGTTTGAATCACTATTTTGTTCCTTCACTAGGAGATAAAAGATATTAAATGTGGAATAACATAAGAAACCTTCATAAATAGCAGTAGCAAGTAAGAATTAACCGTTGAAACATAAAATCAATGGTCTAGTTGCCACTGACTCTAAGACATAATTCGGTGGTCATATATAATTAATACCACCAACTCTCTGACATATGGTCTAGTTGCCTTCTTAGCAAGCAAATTAAAATCTCTGGTGGGTAAAACTTCCTCTTTTGTCTAAGACTCTCCAAAATTTTCCAATGTCAAAATATTAATACCTCCATTCAAAAAAATTAGCCAACATTCTCAAATGTCAAAATATTAATACCACCTTCATTCCTTTTTGTAAGTTAAGGATGGCTCTCAAGATGGTTAAGGACCCTCATGATCGTAACCCTTAGAGTGGGGTATACATCATAGAATACTCTTGTGAAACCTTATATATTAGTAAAACTAGGAGATCTATAATGACCATTATCAAAGAGCATGTTTTAATATTTGTTTTGAAAGAAAAGAGGAATATGCCATTGAAAATATTGTCATTGATGTCAAAAGTCTAGCATTATTGGTGATAAAGGCCCCATTGCATTTAATAGTGTTTTTAATATTCATATCTTGGCTAATATGTGTTAATATTTATTTAATATTAATGAATATATTTTTGGTTGCATATAAGTCAAAAGAGGGCCTGTGGAGAAGTCAAAGAGTCATGGGGTAAAAGATGAAAGAGGAATGGGATGCATTTTTTCATGAAGAGTCATCTTGAGGAATTCCAAGAGTCACCATGTGAAGACAAAAGAGGTATGGCACATTTTTCCATGAAGAGACACTTTGAAGAATATGAAAAGTCACCAAGATAAAGATAAAAGAGGAAATGACGCTTTTGCTTATGAAGGGTCACCATATGATTTTTCAATTTCAAAGACACGAAGGGTCATGCAAGTTTGGCACCATTTTCCATGAGGATTGAAGGGTCACAAAAGGTGAATGCCAAAGGTCATTTGGAAAACTATAAATAAAGGATTGAGAAGCCATTTGTAAGATGTAAGAAAGTGCATGGTTTGTATTTATTTTTGAAGAGAGAAAAGTAAGAGATATTGTAGAGTTCTATCATTTGTTGAGTAAGCAACACTGAGAGATAGGTATTTATTATACACAAGAGGAGTTGGTGCTCATGTGGGTTGGTGCTCACAAATAGTTGATGTGTTGATGCTCGGCAAAGGGGTAGTGCTCCTACAAGTTGGTGCTTGCAAACTTTATATTTTATGTTGGTGCTCATTCATATACTCGAGATTCTTCTCTGTGGTTTTTTCCACTTTGGATTTCTACATAAAAATCTAGTCTCTCTCTCTCTCTCTCTCTCTCTCTCTCTCTCTCTCTCTCTCTTGTGTGGTGCAAATTATTATTTTAGTTTTATTTCATATCTTGAATGTGTGATTAAATGGTTAAAAAAATCAGATTAAGTAAAAAGATATATACAATATATTGATTCACCCCCTCCTCTCAGTATATTTTGTGCTTAACAATTGGTATCATAGCAAGTTCCTTTTGAAAAAGTTTTATAGCTTGAAGGTAGATCAGGGAAGCATGATGGATGGATCACATGAAAGATTTTTTACAAATAAGGCACTCTTTTTTATGGGATGAATTATGTTTTTTGGAGCATAAAGATGAATACTTATTTGATGGCCCTTGGATTAGACATATGGAAAGCAATGGTAGAGGAATATGAAGAGCCATACACACTTATAACTGCTTTGACAGAAAAGAAGGCAAGTGAAAATAATGCTAAAGTTTTAAATGCTATTTTATGTAGTTTATGTGAATCAAAAAATTTCAAAGTTATGCAATGTAAATTTTCTAATGAAACTTAGGTAAAAATTGAGAATATTTACAAAGATGATGGAAAGGTTTGGCAAGCTAACCTTTAGACTTTCAGAAGATAGTTTGAGAGTTTGAAGATTGAAGAAGAAGAAAATATAGCAACTTATCTTTTGTAGGTTGATCAAATAATTAATTAGATTCAAGGTCTTAGAGAAAATTTAGAAGAATCAATTGTGGTTCAAAAAGTTTTGAGATCTCTACCATTGAGATATGATGCAAAAGTTTTAGAAATTGAAGAGATGAAGAATTTAGCCAAGGTAAAGGTGGATGAGCTTCATGGTATTCTTATGACATATTAAATGCAGACTGAACAAGATAAACCCTCAAAGAGAGAAGCTACTTTCAAGACATCAAAGAAAGAGAAGGCTAAGATTCAAGAATCAAGTGATAGTTCTAGTGATGATGAAAATGATAATGGAGCTATATTCATTCGCAAGCTAAAAAAAGGCATAGGTAAATATTAAGGAAATTTACCTTTTAAATATTTTAATAGTAGAAAGATTAGACATTTTATAGCTAAATGCTAAAATAAAGGTAATGATGACAATGAAGAAGGAAAGTCTACATATAAAAATAATTTCAAAGGTAAATTCAAGAAGGGATTAAAAAAAAAGAATTTGTATTTTATAGATCCTAGCTCAACTGAAGATAGTGGAGTCAGTGATTCAGAAAAAAAAGATTCTATTCATGGCCATACATGAAGATGTCTCTGCAAGCAAAAGTATGGATGATCAAAAAGAAAACTAAGATGAAGCTAAATTTAATCTAGAAGGAGAACTCATTTGTGCCTTAGAAGAGTTAAAAGCTCTTGAAAAGAAGAATCAAAGATTAAAGCTCCAAATCAAGAAAAATAAAAAGGAGTCAAAGGAAATAATTGAAGATCTATAAGCACACTTTGAAGAAGCCAAGAAGAATGAAGAAGATCTAATGACACAGTTGAAAATAGTAAATAAATAATGTGAAAGGTATTTTATTGAAATTACTTCTTTAAAAGCAAATCTTTGTCAGGATCCATGCTCCATAAGAGCATACATGATTACCTTTGTATAAGCAACTAAACATGGAATTAAACTAGAATTAAAAAGTAACTAGAATTCAGAAATAGCATAGAATATGAGAAACAATACAATCTTGTATTAATACTCATCCAAAAGAAAATACAATGAAGAAGTGTCACACTCTTCTTCCCACACCTCTAGGGCTTCCCACACCTCTTGGGTGTAGAGTAATTCTCCCTCAAGAGTTCATTCTCTCAATTACAGTCTAACAAACAACTCAAACACAGAGTTGTTCCCTCAACCAGTTAGTAACAATACTGCCAGTACACCAATCAACTCAATAACTGAGTTGTTGTTTCCACCAATAAGTGACAATCAACACAACCATTGTTGCCTACTTTCAGTCCATCAAGTACTCAACGTACTCCAAGTAGATCTCCCTGATCTTGCTCTTTGTTGTGTTGTAGATCTCCTTTGACCTTACTTCCACGTAGATATCCTTTGACGTTGCACGTGCACACACACACACACACACACACACACACACACACACACACAGATCAACTAACCTTACACATGTAGATCTTACCTAATCTTACACACCTACAAATCAACTGATCTTACACACCATGTAGATCTCCCCTGATCTTGCACACTTGCATATCAACCTAGTCTTGCACACTTGCAGACCTAGATCTTACACCTGGAAGAACCCTTGTCCTTGTCTTTACAAGTCCTTATGATTCTACCTCTTGGAGGATCCTTTCTTTGATACCTCAACTTACAATACAGCCCATGGGTCTCTTAAATAGATCCCATACAAATAATAATTAGACTTCCTAATTATAATAATTAAAAATACAGACTCAAAACTTAAATTAGTCTTTTACATGCAAACTAACTGTCTGTCCAAAAATAGATCAATTTTAGAGATGCATGCACACACAGGCTACCGACATCGGTTCTTGTCTGACTGATGTCGATTGACCCATAACTGATGTCAGTTACTACATACACTGAAGATGACCGACATCAGTTGATCAGACTGATGTCAGTTGCTCCGATACTCAGCAACCTCCTCCATTTGCATCAGTGAATCTTTTAGCTCCACAACCTAACAATCTCCCACTTGGAGATAAATAGTTGCATTTGTACCTATACTTGTACATCATATAATTTTGTTTCCTAGCTTGTATCCCTCTTCAAGTTCAATCTTGAAGACCAACCACCACATATCATGTGGTTCTACTCCTGTCATCCAAGTAACCTGCCATTTCCAAATCTAAATACCCATGTAGAGAAGTGCTTGTCCCTGCATAGCATGAATCCCTACTACTGGTCCCTCTCAGATACTTGAGAATCCACTAAACTACTTTTCAGTGCTTCTTTCCTGAATTGGCTACAAATTTGCTGACAGCTCCCACTGCTTGGGCAATCTCAGGTCTAGTACTCATGTACTCAACCTCATCATGTGAATTAGGACACCGTTCTTTGAACTATCCATCCATAGGTGTGTTAACCAGTTCTGCATCCTACATCTTGAACCTCACCACTCCCTTATTCACACAATCATTTAGAGACAAAATCAACCTGTGATCTTCCCTGTCTCTATAAATATTCATGCCAAGGATTTTTGCTCCTGAATCCTTCCTGGCACACCTCTGAGCTACCTTTACCTTTAGCTCAGCAAATCTCTGCATATGTGAATCTGCAACAAGCATATACACTACATACAATAACAAGATAATGTAGCTATCATTATCCAACCTGGTAAAGCAAACACAATGGTTACATTGACATTGACTAAAGCCATGCTTTGTCATACACCTGTCAAATCTGTACCACTATCTTAGAGCTTGCTCAAGACCATATAACCTGGCCTTTCATCTCACATGTCCATTCTCTCCTTTCTTTAACCTAGGAATCCATTCATCTTTTAGTGCTTTCATCTTGACTGGCAACTCTACCAAATCTCTCATTTGGTTTTTCAAGGAATTAAATTTCTCATTCATGCCTTGCTCCCACTATTTCTTGGATTCTACCTGCATTGCCTCTTCAAAACTTCCTAGTTCTTGACCATCAGTGAGCAATAAGTAGTATAAAGAAAGGGAATAATTAATTTGAGGCTTACTTACCCTTTTAGTCTTCCACATGGGCATTTGAGACTCCTTGACAGCTTGCTATCTACCCAAAATCTATTTTGTCAGTGACCGATGTCAGTCACCCCTCAATCTGTACTCGATTGACATCAGTTCCATGTGACCAACCTGATTGCCGACATCAGTTCCCTGACTAACATCAGTGTCCACTTGCTTGACACCACTAACTCTGGTCTGTACATGATCGATGTTGGTACTTGCCTGATCGACATCGATTCTCACCTGACTGACATTGGTAATTGTGTTTTCCTGTGAGTGATGACCTTTACCCATGAGCACACTTTAGATCAAAACCTTGTCCAAATCAACCTTGCTCTGTTCAAAATTATCCATCCCCTTGCGCTGATCTCTGTCTGTCATCTCCTCCTTAAAAACCAAGGCTTTTCAATTCTTAAGTTTGTCAAAAACATCAAACTTCCTCTTAAGAACATACATTCCCTTCTTATTTATGTGACCAAGCCTATAGAGCCACATCCTTGCATCTACACCTAAAGTAGATAAACCAAAAGGAGAATCACTAATATAAGTAGATAGATAAAGAGTACCTACTTTTTTACCACATGCTAATTCAAGTGCACCCTTGGTAACTTTCCAAGAATCTGCTATGAGAGTAACTATGCAACCCTCATCACCCAACTTTCCTATAGAGATTAGCCTCCTCTTCAAGACTGGGACATGCATGACATCCTTCAACACCCATGTATTGTCCGTCTACAATTTCAGCTACACTTCCCCTTTTCCAACAATTTGACAAGGCTCACCAACCCCTAAATAAATCTTTCCAAAGTCTCCAAAGACATAATCATGGAAAAATACTCTATTTGGGGTTGCATGGAAAGAGGCAACAGAATATAAACACCAAGATTCTACTTTATCCAAGGAACATATAAGAGCAACCCGTGCAACAATACCTGCATCATTTGCTTCTTTATTTCCTTCATGATGATCTTCTACCAACCAACAATCTTTCTTTACCTGCCCTTTCTTTCCATAATTCAGTAATTGATTATTCTTGCCATTGAGTTCCTCCATTCCTAGTGTACTTTATTCTACCATTGCTATACTCTCACTCAATTAGAAACCCCTGAGAGTGACCTATAATCAACAAACACTTAACACACTCTGAAACCAAGGTGTTAGTGACCCAAGCTCTAATACTTGGTGAACCTGGCTCTGATACCACTTGTCAAGATCTACGCTCCACAAGAGCACACATGATTACCTTTGTATAAGCAACTAAACAAGGAATTAAACTAGAATTAAAAAGTAACTAGAATTTAGAAATAACACAGAATATGAGAAACAATACAATCTTGTATTAATACTCATCTAGAAGGAAATACAATGAAGAAGTGCCACACTCTTCTTCCTATACCTCTAGGGCTTCTCACACCTCTTGGGCATACAGTAATTCTCCCTCAAGAGTTCACTCTCTCAATTACAGTCCAACAAATAACTCAAACACAAAGTTGTTGTTCCCTCAACCAGTCAGTAACAATACTACCAGTACACTAATCAACTCAATAACTGAGTTGTTGTTTCCACCAGTAAGTGACAATCAACAAAACCAGTGTTGCCTACTTCTAGTCCACCAAGTACTCAATGTACTCCAAGTAGATCTCCCTGATCTTGCTCTTTGTTGTGTTGCAGATCTTCTTCGACCTTGCTACCACGTAGATCTCTTTTGACCTTGTATACACACACACCTACAGATCAACTGACCTTACTTACACATGTAGATCTTACCTGATCTTGCACACCTACAGATCAACTGATCTTACACACCATGTAAATCTCTCCTGATCTTACACACCTGTAGATCAACCTGGTCTTGTACACTTGCAGACCTAGATCTCACTCTTGGAAGAACCCTTGTCCTTGCCTTTGCAAGTCTTTATGATTTTACCTCTTGGAGGATCCCTTCTTTGATCCCTCAACTTACAATACAGCCCATGGGTCTCTTAAATAGATCCCATACAAACAATAATTAGACTTCCTAATTAAAATAATTATAAACACAGACTCAAGACTTTAATTAGTATTTTACATGCAAACTAACTATCTGTCCAAAAATAGACCAGTTCCAGAGATGCATGCAAATGCATGCACAGATAGGCTACTGACATCAGTTCTTATTTGACCGATGTCAGTCGACCCATAACCGATGTCGATTACTGCGTACACTGAAGATGACTGATGTCAATTGATTAGATTGACGTCGGTTGCTCTGACACTCAGAAACCTCCTCCATTTGCATCAGTGAAGCTTTTAGCTCCACAACCTAACAATCTTGAGAAAATAACTAAATCAATCAATGATAAAGTAGCCAATGATTCAAAATTTGAGAATAGCACTAATATGTTGAATAAAATATTAGAAAATCAAAGGTCAATGTCAGATAAGATAGGTATTAGATTTTAAAAATAAAAAGAGGTCACTACTTTCATAGATAAGGAAAAAGGAAGAGCTATGCTGAAGCTTTTACAAAAGATGAAATAAAAAGGGAAGAAGTTAAGAATACAGAGGACATCTCAAACAAAAAAGGTTCGAGGGAATAGAGCTACAAAAATAAATTAGGTTAGAAATACACAAACAGGTCCTATTTTTATGGTTACCATTTTTATTGTAATGGATATGGTCATAAGAAAATAGAATGTTAAAAAAGGCTAACAATTTTAGAAATAAAGAAAAGAAAATTTATATAGAGTCAAGCAAAAGGCACAACTCTTTTACTCCTCTATCAAGCTTTAATGAAGAGGCCATAATATGTTACAAGTGAAACAACTTTAGACACATAGCTTGGTACTGTAGAAGCATATTCAAATCAATCAAGGACCAGAATTTCAAGGCTCTATTTATCAAGAAGAAATTTCAAACAGGTTCATGGCAAAAACAACAACCTAAAAAATCTATGTTGATGCAGACAGCTTTGCATGCAAGAAATAAAAAAAAACTATGGTTCATCGATAGTGGATGTTCGAGGCACATGACAGGAGACAATATCAAGTTCATAGCTTTTGAAGAAGATCAATGGTGGCATAGTGAAATTCAAATATAATACTACTGCCAGGATTGCTGAAAAAAGTACACTAAATTTGGATAATGGTAGAACTAAAACTAAAAATATTTTATATGTAGGTCTTAATAATAATCTTTTGAGTGTAAGTTAAATATGTGATTAGGGGCATACACTAAAGTTTTATGCAGAAGGTTGTGAAATTAGAAGAAAATATTTAGATGTGTTGGTTGAAAATGCTCAGAGAATAGGTAGTAATTTGTATATATTATCAGACATCAAAGGTCAAAGATGTTTTTTGATTCAGATTGAATAAAGTTGGATATGGTACAGGAGAATGGGGCACATAAATTTTGAAAATATTTTCAACATCAGCAAAAAGCAAGCAATCAGAAATCTTTCAAAGATTACAAAGCTATTTGACACACTTTGTGAACCTGTCAGCATGGGAAGCAGGATAGAAGGTAGTTCAAAACAAAAGAGTACTCGACCACTCAAATGTTAGAGCTTGTTTACACTGATCTATGTGGACCTATGATAAATCAAAGTACTCAAGGTGAGAAATATTTTATATTGCTTATTGATGATTTTTCACGTATGACTTAGGTGATTTTTTAAAAAAAATAATCAGAAGCTTTTAGATATTTTAAAGCATTCAAAGCATTATTTGAGAATGAAACCAGTTTGAAGATTAAGTGTCTAAGATCAAATCAAAGAGGATAATTTATGTTCAATCAATTTATTGAGTTTTGTGAAGACCATGGAATAAAGAGACATTATTTAAAAGCTATAACTCCATAGCAAAATGGAGTAGCTAAACAGAAAAATAAAATAGTTTAAGAGATGGTGAGGACAATGCTAAATGAATCTAAGATAGCAAATAAATATTAGAGGTCAATAGTGACAAGACTCTTTATGAGCTATGAAAAGACAAACCAATAATAGTTAATTATTTTAGAGTTTTTGGTAGCAGATGTTTCATAAAGAGAATCAATAAAAAACTTGGTAAGTTTGAATCCAGAGTAGATGAATGTATATTTCTTGGTTATTATTGTAAAATTAAAGCTTATAAAATTTATAACAAAAAACTAAGAATTTTGTTGAAAGTACAAGTGTCAGAATAGAAGAAGATGAAACATAAAGAATCAGTGATCTAATAGATATTTTTGAAATCATTGAGGAGGAATATTTTAAAGAATCAAATGAAGATGAGAAGAAGGAGAAAAAGGACACCAAAACTCCATCCCAATATGTTCAGAAAAATCATAATGAAAGTGACATCATCAGAGAAAAATGAAGAAATTCACACCAGAAGAATGATGGTAAATGAATCTGAACAAGTTAATTTCTCTTTGTTATCCAAAATTTAGCCAAGAACTTTTTTAGAAGCTAGACATTATAAGCATTAGGTTAAGTCTATGGATAAAGAATTAAATTAGCTAGAAAAGAATGATACTTAGGAATTAGTGCTTAGACCAAAATATCACAATGTGTTAGGAACAAAATAAGTTTATAGAAATAAGTTGAATGAAAATGGAGAAGTAACTAGAAATAAAGCAAAATTAGTATGTAAAATACATGCTTAGATTGAGGTAATAGATTTTGAAGAAACTTTTGCACCAGTGACAAGGTTAGAGGCTATTAGAATGTTTCTTGCATATGTAGTGTTCAAAATTTTCAAAGTGTTTCAGATGGATGTCAAATCTACCTTCCTAAACAAGAATCTAGAAGAAAAGGTCTACATTGAGCATCTTGAGGGATTTATTCTCTCAAATATTAGTAGCCATGTTTTTAGATTGAATAAATCATTGTATGGATTAAAACAAGCTCTTAGAGCTTGATATGCAAGACTTGATAAGTTCCTGCAGGATCAAGGTTTCAAGAGAGGATTTGCTAATAGTAATCTCTACATCAAAACAAAAGGTGAACATCAATTAATTATTATGGTATATGTTAATGACATTATTTTTGGAGGAAATATTGAAAAGATGACAAATTTTTTTTTGATAATATACAAAAAGAATTTGAGATGTCTATACTTGAAGAATTGTTATTTTTTTTAGGATTGTAAACATTTCAATCAAATAAAAGAATATTCATATCTCAAAGTAAATATGTTAGGAAAATGTTGAATAAATTTGGTTTTGAGGATTGTGCACCAATGTGTACAAAAAATAAGGTAAGCAAAGATGAAGATTCACCTATTACAGATCAATATTTGTATAGATCTATGATTGATAGTCTTTTATATTTAACAGCATCTAGGCCAAACATCATGCATGCAGTATGTATGGTTGTAAGATATCAGTTAGCTCCAAAATACAATCATGTTCAATTGGTGAAGAGAATATTTAGATATATCAAGGGGACATTGGATTACAGATTATAGTATTCCATAGACAGAAGTTTCACTTTGGTTGCTTATACAGATTTAGATTGGGTAGGGTGCTTGGATGATAGAAAGAGTAAAAATAGAGGAGCTTTGTTCCTCAGTGATAGCTTAGTATCATGGCTAAGTAAAAAAACATAATTCAGTATCACTTTCTACAATTGAAGTAGAATATATTGCAGCAGGATTGTGTTGTACTCAAGTGCTTTAGATGAAGCAAATTTTGGAAGATATTAAGGTAAAATGTGATGAACCTATTTATATTTTTTGTGACAATAAAAGTGTTATTAATATTTCAAAGAATCCAGTAATGTATTCAAGAAAAAAACATATTCCCATTAGATATCACTTTGTGAGAGAGTAGGTTGCAGATCAACAGGTTAAGATGGAGTATATCATTGCTAAAAAGTAGATTGCAAATATTTTCACAAAGACACTACCAAAAGACACATTTGAGTATCTACGAGAGAAGTTGGGAGTAATTTATTTTACTTCTTGGCATTGAGGTTCAGCATCAATTGAGGGGGAGCTAAGTGTTAGCTCTAGGTATGCCCTTTGCCATTTATGTCAAAGGGGGAGAATAATAGGCATAGGTACATGTGCAAAAATAGGTATAGGCTGCTACAATAAGGAGGAGTCATTATATGTTTTTTAGATGACAGTATGTACAAGTTTCAAGACGTGGCAGGTTCAGTTTGAGATTACCATCAATGACAAAGGAGGAGATTGTTGGAAATATTGTCATTGATGTCAAAGGTCTAGCATTATTGGTAATAAAGGCCCCATTTTATTTAATAGTGTTTTTAATATTCATATCTTGGCTAATGTGTGTTAATATTTATTTAATATTAATGAATATATTTTTGGTTGCATATAAGTCAAAATAGGGCCCGTGGAGAAGTCAAAGAGTCACGGGGTAAAGGATGAAAGAGGAATGGGATGCATTTTCTCATGAAGAGTCATCTTAAGGAATTTCAAGAGTCACCATATGAAGACAAAGGAGGTATGATGCATTTTTCCATGAAGGGACACTTTGAAGAATATGAAAAGTCACCAAGATAAAGACAAAAAAGGAAAGAACACTTTTTTTTATGAAAGGTCACCATATGACTTTTCAAATGCAAGGATACGAAGGGTCATGCAAATTTTGTGCCATTTTCCATGAGGATTGAAGGGTCAAAAAGGGTGAATGCGAAAGGTCATTTGGAAAGATATAAATAAAGGCTTGATAAGCCATTTGTAAGATGTAAGAGAGTGCATGGTTTGTATCTATTTTCAAAGAGAGAAAAGCAAGAGCTATTGTAGAGTTCTATCATTTGTTGAGTAAGCAACATTGAGAGATAGTTGTATTTTATACACAAGAGGGATTGGTGCTCCTATGGGTTGGTGCTCCTGCAAGTTGGTGCTTGTGAACTTTGTATTTTGAGTTGGTGCTCATTCATATACTTGAAATTGTTCTCTGTAGTTTTTCTCACTTTGGGTTTTCACGTAAAAAACCTCTCTCTCTCTCTCTCTCTCTCTCTCTCTCTCTCTCTCTCTCTCTCTCTCTCTCTCTCTCTCTCATGTGGTGCAAATTATTGTTTTGGTTTTATTGCATATCTTGAATGTGTGATTAAGTGGTTAAAAAAATAAATCAGATTAAGTAAAAAGATATATAAAATATACTGATTCAACCCCCCTCTCAATATATTTCATGCTTAACATATGCTCTTACAGAGCACTCTTAAGAAACTAATCATGTTATTAACATTACGCAAGCTAGAATAATATCCATGGAGAAAAATTTTCACAAGAAAAAATTAGAGAGGCCATATAAATATATAAACACCCTAATAATCTAAATAGGGATGATTGCCTAGAACTTGGTAATGCTTGGAAGTCGATTTTAGATGTGTTATAAGAAGGTTTAACTTTGTTTTCTTTCTTTGTTTATTTTATTACTTTATTTCAAATTTATTTTAATTATATACTAGATTATAGAATGTTACCAACTATTATAATATAAAATCAAAATATGTTCCGAATTAATTAAATAATACAAATTTGACAAGGAAGTTTTGACGTGTTTAATTAATTCTAAAACTAGATTAAAATGTTATCAAATTAGTATATAAAACATTAAAAAAATTAATTATTTAATCCAAATCAAACAAATAAATTTATATAATTCAAACCTTCTTAGGCTAACAGTCATTTAAAAGATTAAAAAAAAAGAAAAATCTATTATTAATTTTGGCAATTTTATTGATTTTAGGTTTCAACAGTTAATTCTTGCTCCTTGGTGTTATTTATGAAGGCTTTTTATGTTGTTTGACATTAAATTTATTCTATTTCTTGATGAAGGATCATAGAAATGATCCTAAATATTGAGAGAAATTTATATAGTTATTTCAAAAGCTGAGATTGATTTATATCAACTCTGAAAGCATTAATTATTTGAAACATGTATATTTTTAATCCTAAAATTTAAAAATGCCACTAAAATTGTATATTTAATATTTTATGCTAATAAAAAATGATCAAATGTTAATAATATTGATATTTTAGTAGTATCGTACTAAGGGTTTGGGGATTTTATTTTGTATAATTGATCTAGGTAAGAAATCTTGCCCTGGGGTTTTAAAATATTACATAAATATATCATTTTCACTAAGAATGTCTCAACGTTTGAAGTGAGTTATGTTCTACCAATACTTAGGCCTTAGAAAACATTGTTTATAGATTTAAATCTCAACATAACTTTGGTATATCAGAAGCACCCTAATGTTTAAAATAAACTTAGTCATAGGAAGCCATCAACTAGTTTTGATTTTGTGGTACATTGATAAATAGTTAGCCTCGAGAAATAATTATTTTTGTACCTTAGAGACAAAATAGTGTGACTATAGGTAAAGTAAATCTTCCATAACTAGAGATCTGAAATAATAGGTCAGCTCAATACTTTGAATGAGATAACTATATCAAAGAACTTACATGGTAGACACACCCTACCATAGTTATTCATAATCAATCTTGGGCACATCTAACATTAGAGTGGCAAATCAAAGTATTATCCACATTGCTTACAACTTAATAAAGCACCAACACAAAAAGTACATTTAAATTCATATTCATTATAATTTATATTTAAAAGAATCAAAAAAATTATAAATACCTAAAGATATTATTAGTCTTGTGTACTTGTGAATGCATCATTATAAAATTCCATATTACACAAAAGTTTTACTATTAACCAATTTTGAAACTGTAAATACTAAAATTTGATATTAATTATTTCACAATGACAAATTTGATAAACATTTACTACATATGACTTGAGTGCACAAAAATAGTCCTAATCTACCATTTCCTCGCACCTACATATTATTTTATGGGTTTGATCTTTCCATTTTATTTTTACATATTTACAAAAACCTCAATATCTATTTCAAACTTACTTACTATCATGCAAAGACATCTCCAAACCAATAATTGAATCCCTATGACCACACATATACCTACAATATCTTCTAGCTCAAAGAGCACAAATGATTATGTCATCACACTATGCAGAAGATGTTTCTATACACGACACATATTCCCATGACTTATTTATAACGTAGGTCTATTTGTTAATAATGTATGCACATGATTATATCATCACACTATGCAAAAGATGTTTCTATACACGACACATATTCCCATGACTTATGTATAACACATGTCTATTTGTTAATAATGCATGCACAATAACTTATTAATTTAAAATGTTTCTCCTTGTATTATTTATAGGCAAAGACTTAATAATCAACCAATCTAGTTTGGATGCTAAAATTATACAATTTTTAAGCCATTGTCCTCTCTAATCCACTCCTCAAAGCTCACAAAATGTTTCCATTGGATTTTATTTTACATGATTTTATCTCTCAAGAGACTTGAATGCTCATTTATTAGTGATTGTTCATTAAAAGGGAGCTCATCTCTCAGCTTTTAATTTGTACTGAGAAATCATTTACCCATGGAGACTCTGCACCATTGCCACAAATATTTTTATCGACATTCAATAATTTTTTTGGAAACACTAAATTGATGCAGACATCCTATTCAAAAGATAAATAAGGTGGGCAGGGGGAGTCCTCCACTGCAAGGTATTTTGAAAATCAATACGGACAGGTTTTTTTGAGGAAACCCTGGTCTTGCTAGAATTGGTGGAGTTGGTAGAGATAGTTTGGGGATTGTTCAGTTTATTTTTATGTTTATAAAGATTGTCATACTAATAATTTGATGGAAGCTCTTGCTATTTTATATGTTGTGGAGCGTGCTTGTGCTCTTGGATAGAGCAGACTCATTTGTGAATCTGATTTGCAAGTGGTGGTGCATTTATTGACCGAACAACATTCTAAGGCTGCTAGTTGGCAATTAGTTTTGGTTGTTAACCAAATTCTTAGTTTGTGTGCTTCTTTGGATTCTGTTACTTTCACTCATATCCCTAGGGAATGGAATGACGTTGTGGATTGTTTGGGAAAATGAGCTTCTGATCAAATACAACACTGAAATATTGTAGATAAGGATCAATTATCTTTAGGTTTGTCTCAACGATAAAATCACTTAGTAAAATTTAATAAAACTGTTTGATACCCTTGCTTTGTATTTCTTCTTATTTTTATAAATTTTAACCCCTTTTATTTTTATTTTAAAAAAAAACAAGAGTTGTAATAATTGAAGTGAAGGGAGTCTTTTTGCCTTGGGTGAGATCAACAAACTTATTTATGTAAGAGGTAAGCTAAGACAAAGGAGGCAATATATTTTACACTTGTCGGTACTAGTTTTATTAAACATATCCCCACTTTAGTCTCTTAATTTTTTCTTTCCATTGAATAATGATATACATAAAAATCCATTCTGTAATAATAAATTAATACTATAAAATATTAATTACTAAATATCTAAAACCTAAGATATTACACACACATCAGTTGATGGTACTTGTAACCAACTCTTAACAATCAATATATTCACTAAAATATTTATCGACCCATGATCAAAATAATTTTAATCGCAAGCGATAGTTCATATAAGTTAATTGGATCTGTGTAAAAGTTATAGGAAATAATTGAACTCTAATTAAATACACACTTTATTATAAATATATTAAATAAAATATTATTATTTTAATGTTTAGCAAACTTTTAAGACAAATTTCATTCCTTACCACTCGAGGTTTCTAATTTGACCTTGTTCGAACGCATTTATATTTTTCTTATTTTAAAAAATGGTGTTAATTGTTTTTAAAATGTTCAGAATTACAAAAATATTTATGAATAATTATTAAAATATATATTTATTGTTTAATGTATTTTTATTTAAAAATGTTTACTATATCTTTTAAAGGACAATTGTTGAGTGAGTTATCTTCATAAAAATTTAAGTGATATTTAAAATCAATAATCAAATTTAATAATTAGTCAGTAAAGTATGCTTGAAAAAATAAAAATTTTGAAGTGTATATTGTACAAAATAAAAGAGAATATATTTTTATGAAGTCCACATTTTCTACTATTCAAAATAAGTTCATATTATTATTTAAATCGTGTTTTTAAATTCTAATAATCAAATATTTTAGGTATTACAATTAAATAGGTTAAACATTTCAAAATGAATAGATAACATTGACCACCACCCATAAAATCAGGGATTTTGGGGAGCCAATTTTCAACCCTATGACTAACATATTATCTACAAAAGTTTACGAATTTGACCATTAGATGATTTGTAAAGAGAAACAAATAATAATGTGTGTTTTATATTGATTTTTGTAAGAGGCAAAGAAGGTGTATGATCTTATCAATCACAAGCATATTTTTTTATCATAGTTTTAAATAATGCCACTAAAATTGTATATTTGATATTATATGCTAATAAAAAAAGTGATTAGATATCAATAATATTAATATTTCAGTAGTGTGGTAATAAGGGTTTGAGGTTTTTATTTTAGAATTGTAGCTAGGATCACCGGATCATGTGAATGCAGATGTTTCTAATAGATGTGAGTCAAGCAAGCATACAGCACACAATAGATTCAAGTAGATGAAATCGCCAATATGAGAATATTTAAAAAGGATTGAATGAAAAATATTAATGCTCAATTAAAATAACCTGGTGAAGAGGAATATATACAAGGAGGTGGGGAAGTGAACTCACAAGAGAACTCACCATGGGACTGAGTTTAACTCACTATGAAACTCATAGGAGAACTCATAGTGGTACTCAATTGAACTCTAGATGAAACTCACCCTCTCACCTAATTGACCTCTTTATAACACCTACACCAACACCTGCCCTTAAGTGTAGTTTAGGTCCAGACTATAGAATTGGGTCCCAACAAAGTGTGAGGATCCTTCTACACAAACTTACAAACTACAAAAAATAAATGAACAATGATATAAACTTTAAAAAGTAACCCAAAATTACCTTTAGATCGTAGGCCACTTTGAGGGGGAAACCTCCTTTAAATAAGTTTAATATATGCCTTCATTAGGCCTCAACACTTACGTAAATACTAAATCTATTCTAACAACTACTACTTCCCATGTATGTGGGATCATTCAAATATGCTCAAGGGATTACTTACAAAGCATATGCGGTCATAGCGACTAATACACTAATAATACAAAGAGAAGGGTAGGACATGGGTTCTAACATCCCCTCCCCTTTTGAAAAAGCTTTGTCCTCAAAACTTCATATGTATGAATTGTTATTGAATTTAGAATAGTGGTCCCCATGTTGAATCTTCTAGTTTCATGTCATGCCAATGGATTAAAAAATTCATGATTGAGTGATAGTGAAGTTAGTAGGTGTACCTATCCAGGATTGCTACCAATTTGAGAAGGATGAAGCATTCATTATCAAGTTTTGGTAAAACTATTTGCACTCTTATGGTGGTTTTAAGAACTTTCTTCAAATAGGAGACATGAAAGACTAGGTGAAGTCAGGAGGGTGGAAGCTCTAATTTGTAAACAACAAACCCAATCTATCATAGAACCTTATATGGCTCATAAAACTTTGGAGCAAGCTTATGATGCCAATTTTGTTTTAGGGATGATTACTTGTATGGTTGTAGATAAATAAAAACCATATCACCGAGTTGAAAGATGCACTTGGAGTGGTGATGATCAAACTATTACTTCATTCAGTTCTATGCTAGATGGAGATTGCCCCGTAAGGTGTTGAGAATCTAATCCCAATGTTGAATAGTAGTGTTGACCCCTTGAAGTGGTGAACTGCTAGGGGTATATGCGAGAAGTGTACATTTCCTATTGCTTTTATGGGTAATGCATAATTTCTTTATAAAACTTCTTTTTGGTGAGACAATTTTATTTCTCTTCAGAGTTTTAATATTTTATGCAGGTTATCCATATAGGTTCACCATGCAATCTTCACTATTTAGTTGGTTTTAGCATCATATGATAGTGGGTGAGTAGGATGATGCCACTTAGAAAAAATTTTCTATGCTGCTATCTCATGAAGATAACTGGGATGCTACCACAAGATAGCATCTTGGGTGCCTGGGGGTCTTGACACATTGCAATCATCTCTAGGAACTCAGGTGTGCAGGATGCTAACATGTGGCAAAATATAGTGCATTTTTCATCTTTGGGAATAGTTTTATAATTTTCATGATTATCTTTAGTTCTTCAAGAAAATTTGAGCCAATTATTTTGAACCTCAACCTTGGATCAGTGATCCATTCAAAAATGGTATCCGTCACATGATAGGTCTATAGGTGTGTTTAATCGATGAAAGGATTTGTTAAGACCAGCAACCACAATTTAGAATCGCACATCAAAACTTTAACTGGACTTGTCGAGACCTCGAGGCACTTGGGTTGCTACCACTTGGGTGACTGGGATATACTGAGTTCCCTAGGCAATCAAAATATCTGAGCACCTAAAATAATTCCATGTTTGTTTTTTAATATTCTTTTGATTACATTTCAATATGCATGAGACATTACCACACCAATTTGGCACAATCTAATCAAATCCACCTATACTTTTTCCAACTTGCCATACTAATTAGGAGAATCATCATAATGTTCCATTATCTTGAATATTTTCATACAGAGCACAAAACATTCAAGCAAGCATGTGAGTAGGATGACACCACATGACATCATCCCACAACTCTACTATCCCTGAGATGTTTGTACAGAGCACAGAGCCTCTAGGCAAGTGGATGATGCCACATGGAAAAATATCATTGCTTTTCTATCTTATAGAGATGATCGAGATCCATGAGATGTTACCATATGGTAGCATCCCAAGTGCCTAGGGGTATCGACACATTGAAATCATCTTCAGGAACTTGGGTGTGTGGGATGCTACTATGTGACAGAATGTAATGCAGTTTTTGTCTTCAAGAATATTTTTACAATAGTCTTTAAGTCTTTGAGAAAATTTGATCAATTATTTTTGAATGTTGACCTAAGTGATCCATTGAAAAGTGGTTGTCAGCCCTTAAGCATGCACTTCGAGGGGACCTGACCTTGCAATCAAAAGCCACCACATGATAGGTCTACAAGTGTGTTTAATCGATGTAAGGATTCATTAAGACTAGCAACCAAAATTTAGAAGCACATATCAAAACTTTAACTAGACGTGTCAAGACCCTGGGGCACTTGGGATGCTACCATGTGGTAGCATCTTGTTCACCCAAGTGCCTGGAGGTGACTGGGATTTGCCAAGATCCCTAAGCAACTGAGATCCTCGAGCACCTAGAACAACTCTGTGATTCTTTTTTAACATTATTTTGAGTACATTTGGATTTGTGTGGACCATTGCCACACTAATTTAGCATGATTTGATCATAACAAACCATACTTTTACCAACTTGCCAAACTGATTAGGAGCATCATCCTGTTATTTTGATATCCCAAATATGTTTGTATAGAGTGTAGAGCTTCTAGACAATTAGGTGAGTGGGATGACACCACATGGCATCATCCTGCTAATTTGTTATTCTTGAGATGTTTGTATAGAGCACGAAGCCTCCAAGTAAGTGGGTGAGTGGGATGATGCCATGTGGTAAAATCCTACTACTCCACTATCCTATGGAGATGACCGAGATGCACAGGATGCTACCATATGGTAACATCCCAGGTGTCCGGGGTCTTGACACATTGTAGTCATCTCTAGGAACTTGAGTGCGTGGGATAGATTATAGTGTGTCTTTCATCTTCAAGAATATTTTTACAATTTTCATGACAAACTTTAGGTCTTAGAGAAAATTTGAGCCAATTATTTTGAACTTCAGCCTTAGATCAAGTGATACATTAAAAAGTGGTTGTTGGCCATTGACTATGCACTTGGAAGGGTCCCAACCCTACAATTAGAAGATGCCACATGATAGGTCTATAGGTGTGTTTAATCGATGCAATGATTTGTCAAGACCAATAATCAAAATTCAAAAGCACACATCAAAATTGGACTTGTTGAGACCCCGTGGCACCCGGGATGCTACCACATAGTAACATCCCACATACCTAGGTGCTCAAAGGTGACTGCAATGTGCCAAGAGCCCCAGAAAATTGAGATCCTTGAGCATCCATAATAGCTCTGTGCTTGTTTTTTAACATTCTTTTGATTACATTTGGATATGCATTTGGATATGCATGATCCATTGCCATGTCAATTTACTACAATCTGATCAGAGCCATCCACATTTTTGCCAACCTACCAAACTGATTAGGAAGATTAAATATTGAAGAGATACAAATTAGGTGTAAAATTACTAATGTTAAATACAAACTTGTCCAAATGCATATGTTTGTTGAAGAAACCAGAAGACAATCAACATTTGTTTATTTTTTGAAGGTGCAGCGAGTGTCAGATTGGTTTTGAGCAATCCTAGAATCTTTCACAGCTTTTTCTGCCATCAACGAAACTATAGATAATACTTCAGAGCCTCTTTCTTACTTCTTCACGACCCAAGTCTTAGCCGTCAAGGAAATTGTTTTTGGCACTTTTGTTCTAAAGACACAAGACTTTGTAACTTTTGATCGCAAGTTTTGTCAGGCGTTAACCTTGGCAACTTACTCTTCACAACTTTTGTCTGTAGAAGTCCTGAAAAAGTTGTAACATTTTTTCGAAGACCAAAAACACTTATGAAATGCCTCTGAATTCTTCGGGCTTTTTTTAGACATTCATTTGCGACCTTTGTTGATACTAGTTGCAACAATTTTATCAAAGACATAAAAGATTTAGGCAATTCTTGTGAAGTCTTCGAGACTTTAGCTTTCGAGCCAACATTTGGATGCCACGATTTTCAAGTTGTTTTTTGGGGAGCACTTTTGAAGAGTTGATAGATGTAGATTTATTTTAGTCAGATGCATTTATCTATATTTATCAATTTTAACAAGTCAGAGTGGAGATGCAATAATTTTTTTTCATGGAACGTAGACAATACATGGATTTCATGCAAATTAGTTTTGCTCAAATATGCTCATCTTTCAATAATTAGTTTTTTTTTCAATGACAACGATCAAATTATTTTTTTTCAATGACAACGATCAAATTATTTTTTTTCAATGACAACGATCACATTTGAATGTGTCATCAGTTATTTTTATGTGCAAGTGTATAATTGGATATTCATTAATTAGACAATATTAGTGTACTAAGTTGTGTTTAGACTAATGAATTTATATTTGATATTGTGTCTTTTTATGAAAGTCATAGGTTTTGATCCTTGTCTTAGTTATTCTGTGTTCAAAGATTTGTAGAATCTAATTTTTTGTATTTTATTCATTCAATGAGAATCAATATAGAAATTTGGTTTTTATGCAATTTTTGAATTTTTAATTATTGATCATTTTGCTTAAATAGTACGTGTTTTCATCAAAAATTAATATTTTTATGCGTATAATTATGTTGGTCGTAGATTTAATGGTTTTTTTTCCCTTTGATACAAGATAATTTTAGGGTTGATAGGCCCACACCTGGTTTGAACCATAAGTAGGATTTTAGTCCTTATAACTCTATTATGTGAATCTATTAATATATGTGGAATTTGACCGTGGGTCGTCATTAGATCAAAGCATCTATTTTAACCATTGCACCGCAACCAAGGAATGCAAACTCAATGTTATTAATATCTTAAGATGTTAATAATTAATAGGTAATCTTAAATTTGACATCTATTTAATTATTATATAATAATTTCAACTTTAATTTGGATTCCATTTGGTTGTCATATAAAAAATATTTCTTTTTATTTGGAAAAATTGATTTTAAAAAAAATAAAAAATATTAACATTTGAAATGTACAATGATATTTAAAATCACTTTTTAATATATAATAATCTTTTGGAGCCTAACATAATAGTGCAGTTAAATTGAAATAATCTCTCATTAATAAATAAAAAATTTAGGAAGAAAGTAAGAAAATCATTAATCAATATAATAAATAAAAAACTGATACAAATTAATATCTATTAATATTTTTTCAATAAATACATTTAAAATATTTAGACGAACTATTTTGTTAAAATTTTTATATTTCCAATAAATATATTTAAATATTTACACTTATTATTTAATTAAATTTTTACATTCAATCTCTTCCTTAAAAAATCTTAAAATAATTTATTATTGAAACTTTTCATATTATATTATTTTGTATGTAAAAATATGCTTTTTAATTATTTGTAATTTTTTGGTTCATACTTTGATTTGACTGATTTTTTATTTCGAACAAAAATGTTTGAATCGTGATATATGTCCAATTTTAATCTTTAACTAATTTAATGAGAATAAATTCTCATTGACTAGCCTTGAAGAAAGTCTATCATCTGCACACCCACACCTGAAGACTTATCATCATAAATACAAGATAGAACCCCCATGAAATGAAATTTAACCTGTGCTGCCAACCGACCGACGGCTAAAAAAGGTAAATCAGGAACAATATTATTATTAAAATGGTCTTATTTATTAATTAAAATATTATATAGATAAAATGGTAGGAAGATTTATAATAAAGTGGTAGAAAGTTTAATTATTAAAATGGTAAGATGATTTACAATATTTAATTCTAAATTTATTATTAATTAAATAATTTAGATTTAGAATTTTTTTTTTTAAATTTAGAATTCATATAATTATCATTATTAATATAAATAAATAAAAGTATAAAATGATTTATAGTAAAATGGGAAGATGATTTATAATAAAATGATAGAAAATTGGTTTAATTATTAAAATAGTAAAATAATTTATAATAAAAATATAAAATGATTTATAATAAAATAGAAAAAATTATAATAAAATAATAGAAAGTTGATTTAATTTTAAAATAATAAGATAATTTATAATAAAATAGTGAAAAGTTGGTTTAATTATAAATTTCATATTAATTAAACAATTTAAATTTAAGTTTTCTTTTTTTCTTTTTTTTCAAATTAAAATCCATATTATCATAAATATTAATTTTAAAAATATAGAAATAAAAATATAAAAATAATTTAAATAAAAAAATTACAAATTATTATTTACAATTCAAAATAAATAACAACCAATCAACTAAAATAACCTTAAAATTAAAATTAAATATATAATAATAATACATCAATTTTTTTACATTATATTTTTTAATAATTAAAAATATTTTAACTTTTAACTATCGTTTATCGTTCATATATGAATGATTCAATCTATCTATATATTTCTTTTTTAAAATATATCTTTATTAATTATTCTTTACATTATACTTTCTAATAATATAATTAAAAATATTTTAATTTCCAATTATTATCCATCATACTTAAAGTTTATATTAATAACATAATTGAAATATTATTCTCTATTTTCATATAATTGTAGAGTATTTATTATTCTCTAATTTTAAATAATAATATTATAATAATACATAGTTTTAATACATTTTATAATATTTACTATTTTTAAAATATTATTATTTTAAATTTTAGTTTTATATTATAATATTTTTTAACTATGATAATATATTTATATGTTTTTATTTAAAAGATTGTTTTCATTATTTTAAAATGTAATATTTAATTTTAAAATAAAAATATTTTATTATTTTTATTAACTTTATTAATAGTATAAATTTAAATTCTCTTATAATATATATATAAATTAAATAAATAAAAAATAAACAAATAATATTTTAGTTTTTAAAAAAAATATTATAAAATTTATTACTAAATTATTATTTATTTTTCATAAATAAATGTATATTATATTTGATATTGACCACTTATTTCTTTAAACCAATCCCAATCCTTAATTATTTTTAAATTTCTTTAAATTTATTGTAACACACATTTCTTTCATTTTAATTTTATAAATTTTTATTTTTCATTAAAATTAATTTAAAATAATTTTGAGATTTTATAATCAATTTAATTTTAAAATTTTAATTAAAAAAAAATTAACAATTATTTTGGCAAATTAAAGTTTAACCATAATTTTTTGAACTTATAATCCTAATCTCAATCAATTCATCGGTGAAAAAATTGTCAATAATTAATATTAAATAATAGATGTTTATTTTACCGAATGTTTCCTCATTCATTCTTTCATCATGTAATATTCAAAATGATATTTATTTGAGTTTTTCATCATTTTGAATTTCATATTTTTTTGTCGATTTAAATCTTATCAAAAAATATTAAAAGTAATTATTAATCAATAAATTGATGGTTGGGATTTGTCCCATGAAAACCCTCCAATTAAAAAAGGTGGGGACTCTCAGAGTCTTTCACCTCCTCTGTTACACCTGTTATCATGTTCACTGCTACTATTTAATAAACTCTATATTGTTTGCTTTTTATCTTTAACTTTTTTTTTTATTACTGTATATTTAATTTAACTTAATTATAGTTATTTAAATGTTTTACAATTATAATTTTTCTAAATTTTTTTTCAAACTCAATCTAATTTTTCTAAATATATCTTTTCTATTCTTATTTTTTTATATAATTAACAATATATTATATCATATCATATTAATAAAAATATACTTTTCAATCCCTCCAAAATAATTTAACTATTTCTAATTTCAAAATTAAACCTTCCCTACACTCTACCTTTCAACATGTCCAAATTCAAACCTGTTCAAACACTTTCATGTAAACAGCTGGCATATTCAGAAGAATTTATTAAATAGAATGTGCAGCTGTTTAAGTAGTTCTGCTGATCACTATGCATAGTTTAATGACAAAGTTTGATGAACGTGATTTGCATGCATAGTTTAATGACAAAGTTTTGTTTAGATTCTCAAAAATATATATTTGTATCTTCCTCTTTAAATGTTTTTCCCTCAAAATATGTCCAAGCACCACCAATTCAATTTTGTCAAGTCACTTAAAAAAGATTATAAATTTGTTTCAGTCAGTTAAAAATGAATGTTGTCCTTTGAATTTGTAAGAGAGAACCAATGATTTAAAAATTAACTTATTGTTTTTAATTTTTTTTATAAATGTCTTTTAAGGAATGTTCTAAAAAGCATTTCATTTTCAAATGTATTTTTTTTTTTTTTTCATTGCATCCAAAATAAAATAAAAAATAAAAAATAAATAAAAAGCAAAATCAAAAAGTATTTTCTAATTTTGACCGAAAGGTGGGTTGTAATTCTGATTGAAAGGTGGATTGTCAGTCTCACGCACTCATCCAAATATTTTCATTAAATATTTAATTCTAAAATCTTTTGTTGTTTTATCATAGTCATATCACATCTCATTTCATTTCATCAGATATTTAATTCTTAAAAAAAATAGAGCAAGTATCATTAATATATTTAGAGGAATACAAAAGATAAAAGTATTAAATTAAAAATATATATTTGAAAGCACCAATCCATGGAATATTATGAAGAGGATTTAAAACGGATGCTCTACATGATAAGTTGAAACTTATTATTTTAGATAAAAGTTTTTGATATTGAAAGTAGTACAAGATTGTATGATGGGTGAGGTTATGTGGATCATTGGTCTTACGATGTCTTTTAAGTCTACAATATAAATTTGAAAGCTATCTTCAAGGTCTTATCATTAATAATGTGAGATTGCTAAAAATAAATGATATGATTAACTTGGTGCTAGTCCTCCAAAAAAACTTATTCCTATAAATCTATCAGCGAAATCAAACATCCCCTGAAAGAAGATCGTTGAGCATTTATAATTGTCATAAGCCATAATGTCTAGCAAGAGCCAAGTGAACCTCTAAGAGGAAAAAGAATCACCCTCTTATCTCCTAATAAGGAAAGCATCTGAAAATAAAATAGTCCTCAGTCTGAGACTCTAAAGAAAAAAATGACAAATATGACACTCTTGAGAAACATTGTGCTCTATCTCAATGCAATGTTGATGAGAAAAATGTTTGAGCTAAGGGGAACCCTTAGGGTACATAACAACTACAGTTTGGTGTATCTCAAGGTTTTATGAACCCATCTCTTAAACGAAGATATAAGTATGAGTAGCATCAAAATTTTAGAAAGAGTAGTTCTTCAGGCTAGGACTATGTGGATTGGAGGTAGGATTTGTTAATCTCACTAAAAATCCTATTGTTAATCTCTCTAATGGAGAGATCAAGAACATCCAACCGTAAGTTATGTGGGGCTGGCTTGTAAATATTAATATCAATGAGAAAAAGTAATAAAGAGGCTCTCTCATACCACTAGGAATTAATAGTTTGCTTGTTGTTAACCATTTTTGGTCCTACAGGCCAAAATCGGTCTCCTTCTTCCCCTGCTATTCTGACCCAGTTCAAATTTGGTTTACACAAGTCTTTCGGCAAAAGGATGAACCAGTTCAAAGAATGCAAGGCTCTTACAAAGCTCTTCAGACTTTTGTCCGAAGAAATTCACAAGGAAAGAGACCAAAAATGATTCAAGACACTTTTCCTTAAGATTGGAAAAAGTGGTTCAACGTCGAGGTTCAACGACATGATCTTTCCAAGAGTTTTAAAATTTGAACTTTGAACCATTGAACCATTAAACCATTGTTGGTTCAATCGATTGGTTCAATTAGTTGGTTCAATTAGTTGGTTCAATCGGTTGGTTCAATCAGTCAGTTCAAGTGGTTGGTTCAAGTGGTTTGGATCAAACGGTCAATTGAATGAGCACGACTCCTTGCAGAACACAGTGTTGAACCATTAAACTGTTGAACTATTGAACTCTAAAAAAGGGTTCAGGTTTAGATTCAATTGAAAGGTTCAAAGGGGCAATCCAAAGTCAAGTGCCCTTGCGGAGGGCAGTCAAGCACAAAATGGACCATTCCACCAGGCTACAAAGGGTAGTTCTGGACCCAAAAGTGCCCTTGCAGAGGGCAGGGAACCCTTGCAAAGGAATCAAAAGGGTGAGTTTTCCTTCAGAAATGCTAAGGCAAAAGATAAGACAAAGGTTGAATTTCTTTAAACGAAATGTCCGAAGGAATTCCTTCAGACATTTTGTTCGAAGAAATTCACAAGGTAAAGAACAAACAAGGAATTCTTTCAAAAAAAATCCTGTGGCAAAGTGAACAAAGAAAATTATTTTGAACAAAAAGTTTGAAGGAATTCCTTCAGACAATTTGTTCGAAGGAATTCACCCGATGGAAAATCCCAACAAAAAGTAGCAAAGGAAAATTCCAAAGGAACAAAAAGCTGAAGGAAAGGAAAAGCCAAAGGAATTGACCAAGGGGTGATGGGCCCGAAGACGTCAAAGTTGAGCATTGTGAACTAGCCATTGGAATCCAGATGTCTGATGACGTCCCCACAGACGTCAAGTTCAAGGCAATGGAATAGCCGTTGGATTTCAAATGGTGATGGGCGTGCAAACATCAACTTTATAGAAATGAAATAACTGTTGGTCTTTAAATGAAAGGTGCAAACCTGAAGGAATTCAAAGGCTTAAGGCCAAAAGGAAGAGACCGTCAAGAATAGAGCCTGAAGAGCCTAAAATTAGCAGAAGATAGCCCCAAGGGCCGAAGGCACAAAAAAAGGCAAAGCTAGGAAGAGACAAAAATGACAAGGAAAGATGAAAATAGCCCAGGTGGCAAAAAGAAAGCATCGATAGAGGAGTTATTCTAGCGGTTGAAGTAGTCTCTGCCAAGTGGTCAATGAGGAGCGCAAATAGTGAACGATGCAACCTATTTTTCTTCACTTTGCATTGATGAGCAGACAAACTACATAAATGTCTTGAAGGAGCGGTCTTGTTTGTAGATAAATGGCTTGGCCCATGCTTTCACACATGATGTTTAATATATTTTAAATTCCTAAATTCAAGACTGGTAGCTGACATAGCATGTTCTTTCAATGGCTTCCTCTTCCCAAGGCATTCAACACAACATGGGTCACTTGCAAAAAAGGGTGTCATTTGCTTCCTCTTTCTATATATATTGTAAACTCTCATTTTGAAAGAGGGATCTCTCAGCTTGTAAGATAGGGATCTCTCAGCTTGTAAGGCAGAGCTCTGTCAGATTTTACCTTGAATCAAGACATAGCATTTTTACCTCCATTTGAGCTTGCACTTTCATATATGTCTATGTTTTTATTCTGTGTTAAGTCATTTTCCTTTATGCTTTCACAGAATGATTCCAGCATGTCTAGTGTATTGTGAGTTCTTCTTTTGCAGGTTAGCTAGAAGTTTCCACAGCAAAAATATAGGCGCATGTGAGTAGGCTACCAAAGTGTGTCTTAGAATGCCTCTAGTAGTTCTTCCTCCTTGTATCTCCATTAGACCCCTAACTCACTAATGCAGAAGAATTTCCTGTATCAAATGAAGTGTATACCAGTTTGTTCTTGGTGGAAAGTGTAGGCTCAAGCTAAGTAGATCAACCATTTTTGGTGTATCACCATTTAGTTTAGGTTCTATTTTTAGCATCCTTCTCCCTTTTCAACCCCCTTTTTATTTATTTTTTAGCAGTAAGAAATCCAAGACCAACAGAGATACATCAAAGGGAGCTAGCCCTTATCTGGAGACTCTCCCCCCAGTTTTGCCAGACCCATAGGCAAGAGGGGATTTTCCATTATGTCGTATGGAAGGCAGGAGCTCAGCCTCCTATCAAGGGTGCAATCCATAGCGTCAATAGTTTTTGGCACGCTTGGTGGGACCAACTAATTTTTATCCAAAGAGTTGAAAATTTTTGGTGTGTTCTTCAACCAACCAGCCTTTGGAGGCTTTTCATCAACACCAATGGTGACTCCAAGTTGAATCAACTGGTTAAGCAGTCTAAGTGCCATCAAGAAATCATATTTTGATATGTATAATCTCATTGCTCAGCATAATGGGCCTTGTATTCCTTCATATAACTTTGATCAAGCTTAGGTTGTTCATGGAATCACCTCAAGCGACTCTCCTAGTTGCCCTTCAACAATAAGGGAAGTAGCGCTGGAGTTTGAGAAGCAAATTATGGAGATGGACATATCAGATGAGAAGTATAGATATCATCAAGAGCTTATGTACAAAGAGGAGTGTTTGTTCAGGCAAGCTCAGGCCTTACAATCCATGAAGGAGGAGGTATCAAAATGGAAGAGTCCATTCATTCAAGGCAATCAGCCTTGTGTGCCCCCTCCTATTCTAAATAAATCCCCCTCTTATGCACCAAATCTTTTCTACCAAATAGCACTTGCTCACTCTAGCTCATCTGATGCATTAATCACTCCTGCTCTTAATCCCTTACACTTAGCTTTTCAGCGTCAAAAGGAACTAGAGCAACCCCCCATGGAAATGAACCTTCTCAATTCCTTAGGGTGTGAATCCTCCTTGGAAGGGAATACCATGAACCAGCACATCTCTCTTTAGGAAATTCTTCTTGTGCATCAGCAGACCCTTCCTTGTCTTCTTCAACCTCCTCAGGTCTCTCAACATGATGTCAGTTTTCCAAGTTGGAGGAGTGCCTATCATGAACCAGATCAAGACCTTGAAGAAGATAAAATTGCTGCCTATTCACAAGGGAAAAGTTCTAATCCCAAGGTCATGATTTGGAAGCAAATAATGGAATCATGGGGCAAGAAGGAGGAAAAGAAAGGTTTTGCTCAAAACCTTGAAGAAGGCGAAGCTACTCCTACTCATCATGATGATGCTTGTGAACTCCAAGAAAGGCTCTTCTAAGAAGATATAGATAGGTGAATTGTAGAGTTGGAGTCCAAAATGAGATTCCTCAGCCAAAGTGTGATGGACGGTTCAGATCAAGTAGAAGATCCTACATTTGAACACACCCCATCTACACCCCTCCAAGAGAGATATCAAGCCACATTTGATATAGATGAAGTTTTGGCCAAATGGAAGGAGGAGAATCATTCGATTATAGCTCAAGGATGGCCTCCTCTTACACATGAGTTTGTCCATTAGCCTTCCACTTTATCCCTTCTCAAGGAGGACCCTATTTTGAAAGAGGTGAATGATGAAGAGAGGATCCAATTTGTAGTTGCCCAAGAGGCTATCATGGATGTAGATGAGGAGGAGATCACCATAGGTACCCCCTTTGATGAACAAGAAGACAATTCACAAGATTTTGCCTCTATCTCTAATGAGGAAGAGATGATCTCTGACTCTTTCCTCACTTTTCAAGACATCATGGAGGACCATGGACGGATTCTTGATCATGTTTTGAATGATTTATTTGAAGTCATTGGGTCAAGCTACACTCTTCTTCAAGGAGGCTATGAGTTGGCTAAGGGTGGAGAAGGTAGCATTGGGACTCAAATAAGTATGCAAAGGGGCTGCAAGCTTTCATATTTATCCTTTCAAGAGGTTGGTGAATCTGAAGATGATATTTTTGAAGTCATCAAGGAGGATGACCATGCCATGGAGCCTAAGTTGGAGAAGGATCAGGAAGATGTCTTTGAACAACTAGAGACTCTGATCCTTGAGTAGGAAAAGGAGAGGCATGTCCATCTTGAGGAAACCTTTGAAGAAGAGAGCCTTGAACAAGAAGGCGATGTTTTGTGAGATGAACAAATAGTTCATGATTCCATTTCAAACATCAAAATAGTCACCCTTCTTCAAGGAAGCCATGAGGGAGTAGAAGATGAGTTTGATAGGGTTTTCATTGAATCAAAAGGTAACGAGTCAAACCATGGTGCACTGCAAAGGGACTATGCATATCAAAGGGCTTATGGTGATGAGCCAGTAGCCATTGATTTCTTGATAAAACATGCCAGCATGAAGAACCAACAGGAGGCAAGCTTCCAAGAACAAGAAGAGTACATATATGTTGGAAGCATGTTTGTCCCTGACCAACTCGGATGCAAGCTAATCGAGGTGGAAAGCAAAAGGAGCAGGTCACCAAGTGTCCATTCCATCCAGCCACTTGTTTAGCACCATAAGTTTTCTTGCCATGAAGGAGACTTAAGAAGTTTTCCCTTTGATCTAGGAGGGAGGCAACATACCTGGTTAGCTATACATAGTAGTTTGATTTCAGTTTTATTTACCTATTTTTCCTAAGTGTTGTTTGCACAAGTAGTGTTTTTAGCCTTGTGTGTGTTTTCCTTTTTGTTTGGGGTAAAAGCTTCATGATTGATTCTTGGATCTATCGGGGCCATTGCTAACTTTTTTTTAAGCTGTGTTCTGACTATGTGCCCAATAGACTTTAAGGCTACCAGATTCTAAGCATAAAAGGCATGCTTCCCCTCGGAATCACCAATTTGTTGAACATTTTTGGTCCTACATGCCAAAATTGGTCTCCTTCTTCCCCTGTTGTTTTGTGCTAGTTCAAATTTGGTTTACACAAGTCTTTTAGAAAAAGGATGAACCAGTTCAAAGAATGCAAGGCTCTTACAAAGCTCTTCAGACTTTTTTCTGAATAAATTCACAAGGAAAGAGACCAATAATGATTCAAGACACTTTTCCGTAATGTTGGAAAAAGTGGTTCAACGTCAGGGTTCAACGACATGATTTTTCCAAGAGTTTTGAAATTTGAACTTTGAACCATTGAGTCATTGTTGGTTCAATCAGTTGGTTCAATTAGTTGGTTTAGTCAGTTGGTTTAATTAGTTGGTTCAATTAGGTGGTTCAATCAGTCAGTTCAAGTGGTTGGTTCAAGTGGTTTGGTTCAAACGATCAATTGAATGAGCGCAACTCCTTGTAGAACATAGTGTTGAATCATTAAACCATTGAACTCTAAAAAAGGGTTTAGTTTCAAGTTCAATTGGAAGGTTCAAATGGGCATTCCAAAGTCAAGTGCCCTTGCAGAGGGCAGTCAGGCACAAAGTGGACCATTTTAATAGGCTGCAGAGGCCAGGTCTGGACCCAAAAGTGCCCTTGTGGAGGGTAGGGAACCCTTGCGGAGGAATAAAAAGGGTGAGTTTTCCTTCAAAAATGCTAAGGTAAAAGATAAGACAAAGGTTGAATTTCTTCAGAAAAAATGTTTGAAGGAATTCTTTCAGACATTTTGTCTGAAGAAATTCACAAGGTAAAGAACAAACAAGGAATTCTTTTGAAAAAATTCCCACAGCAAAGTGAACGAAGCAAATTATTTTGGACAAAAAGTTTGAAGGAATTCCTTCAAACATTTTGTCCAAAGGAATTCACCCGATGGAAAAGCCTGACAGAAAGTAGCAAAGGAAAAGGTTGAAAGAACAAAAAGCCAAAGGAATTGACCAAGGGGTGACAGGCCTGAAGATGTCAAAGTTGAGCATCGTGAACTAGCCATTAGAATCTATATGTTTGATGACATCCCCATAGATGTCAAGTTCAGGGCAATCAAATAGCCATTAGCTTTCAAATGGCAACAGGCACGTAGACGTCAACTTTGTAGAAATGAAATAACTATTGGTCTTTAAATAAAAGGTGTGAACCCAAAGGAATTCAAAGGCTTAAGGCCAAAAGGAAGAGACCATCAAGAATGGAGCCTGAAGAGCTAAGAATTATTAGAAGATAGCCCCGAACGCCAAAGGAGCTAGAAAATAAAAAGCCAGGAAGAGACAAAAATGACAAGAAAAGATGGGAATAGCCCAGGTGGCAAAAGGAAAGCGTCGATAGAGGAGTTATTCCAGTGGTTGAAATAGTCTCCACCAAGTGGTCATCGAGGAGTGCAAACAGTGAATGGTGTGACCTATTTTTATTCACTTTGCATTGATGAGCAGACAAACCACGTAAATGTCTTGAAAGAGCAGTCTTATTTGTAGACAAACGGTATGGCCCATGCTTTCACACATGATGTTTAATATATTTTAAATGCCTAAAGTCAAGACTGGTAGCTGACACAGCATATTCTTTTAGCGACTTCCTCTTCCCAAGGCATTCAATGCAGCATGGGCCACTTGCAAAAAAGGGTGCCATTTGCTTCCTCTTTCTCTATATATTGTAAACTCTCATTTTGAAAGAGGGATATCTCAGCTTGTAAGGCATGGATCTCTTAGCTTGTAAGGCAAAGCTCTGTTAGATTTTACCTTGAATTAAGACATAGCATTTTTACCTCCATTTGAGCTTGCACTTTTGTATATGTCTATGTTTTTTTTTTGTGTTAAGTCATTTTCCTTTATGCTTTCATAGAAAAATTCTAAAATGTCTAGTGTATTGTGAGTTCTTCTTTTGCAGGTTAGCCAAAAGTGTCCATAGCAAGAATATAGGCACATGTGAATAGGTTGCCAAAGTATGTCTTAGAACACCTCTGGTAGTTTTTCCTCCCTGTATCTCCATCAGACCCCTAGCTCACTGATGCAGAAGAATTTCTCGTATCAAATGAAGTGTATACCAGCTTGTTCTTGGTGGAAAGTGTAGGCTCAAGCTAAGTAGATCAACCATTTTTGGTGTATCACCATTTAGTTTAGGTTCTATTCTTAGCATCCTTCTCCCTTTTCAACCCCCCCTTTTATTTATTTATTAGTAGTATGAAATCCAGGACCAACAGAGATACATCAAAGGGATCTAGCCCTTATCTAGAGACTGTCCCCCTAGTTTTGCCAGACCCACAGGCAAGAGGGGAGTTTTCATTGTGTCGCATGGAAGGCAGGAGCTCAACCTCCTATCAAGGGTGCAATCCATAGTGTCAACACTTGCTCCATAGAGAATTTAAAAGTAAGGTATATATATTTAAGGCAACCACTCTAGACCACGTGAAACATCACTAAAATAATGGATCGAGTTGTACCAAAAATTTCCAAGATAATGATCTAAAAACTTAATATCTTAAGAAGAATATGTTTGAATAATATTCTAATTAGCACTTTCTATATTCATTATTAATTTTCTACTAAAAAGTATAATCTCTAAACCTCAAAATTATAAAATAAAATAAGTATAACCCATAAATAATAGAATTAAATATTCACTTGAATTCACTAAAACTGAAATCAAAATCATTTCTTTTCAAAGATAATAAAGCTCCAAGAGGTAAATATTCACTTGAATACCCTATAACTGAAATTGAAATCATTACTTTTCAAAGGTAATAAAGCTCTAGGCATGAAGTTACATGGTTAAGTCCCCATCCCAATCTTATAATTGGAACTCTTCACATTATAGTAACAAAAAAAAATTACAAAAAAATTCAAAGTAAAGCAGTTGGATGCATCATGATTCAAGCTTCCTACTAGAGGAACATCTCAGCTCTGAAATAAAAAAAATAGTCAGACAATGCATAGCCCAAAAAATTACATATAACTAGAGAGCAAGTTTTTAATCACAAGTCACTACCCTAAGAAGTGGAGGCAGAGGGTCATCCTTGGGAAGCATTGTCCAAGTGGGTGGATCCACATCAAGAATCTCCAGATCATTCTAACCATCCATGAGGTCATCATGAATTGCGATAGGCCAATCATCAGTCAGTTGTGCAAGAACAATAATGCTAGCCTAAGAACACTGTGAAGGACCAACATCAAATTTGCCATGAGAACTCTAGACACTTCTTGGGGGAAGGTGAGGAGAAAAATGGCCCTTGCTTTTAGACTGACTTCATCAGGAATCCAAACATCACTTCATTATGGTAGGCAAAAATTCAACGGTGTTTAGCAATGAAGTGAGGTTTGGATTTTTTAATATTTAAATGAAGAACATGTCAAAAATATGGTATAGTTTATTTTATATATATTAAATAATATTTCATGTACATTTATGTGAGTGACATTATAAAGTACTTGATGATGTCAATTAATTTTTATTGGTTAAGATCTCAAAAATTTCCACCACTTAATATATAAATAAATCATGTGGTCCCTGCTTCTGGATAAAGTGATGTAATTTTGGTGAGTTTGTGCCTACAATCATAATTTTTACTATATAGAACATGATTTAGGGATCAACCACACCTAGTTTCATTACAAAATAAATGAAAATTTTAATTGTTTTATTGTAGAGGAAATTAAAATCAATTTGAATCCCTTGAACATAACTGCATATGTAAGATGTGATTTAAGACTAAATTAGCTTTGATTGAGTGAATTGGTGCAATCAGTGATATAATTTGAGTGAAATACAACCTCATGAACCCAATTTTGACCATAAAGGATTTAATTTGGCCCATCAACCTCAATGTCATAACTAAATAAGCCAAATAGTACAATGGTTGAATCTAAAGGCAATTGGAGCTAATTTGAGCCCCTTCAACCTAAGTGCATGACTATAAAATGTGATTTGGGGCTTGATCAACTCTAATTTAATCAGAGAATGAAGTAAATAATCATTTGGTTCAATGGTATATACAAGTTTGACATGTATAGGATGTGATTTTGGGCTTAATAAAATCAAATGTCATCATATAATGAATGAAAAAGTTGATCGGTTCAAATATGGAGGCAATTAGGGTGAATATGAGACCTTTGAACTTAATTATGAATATACAACATGATTTGAGGCTAAATTGGCTTTCATTTCATCATAGACTGAGATAATTAGTCAAATGGTGTAATTAGTGACACGATTTTTTAAAAATTGAGCCATAACAACGTATTTTCAATTGTATATGATGTGATTTGGAGTGAAATTGACCTTAATGTCATTGAATATAATGAACCAAATAGTTGATTCTTTCAATCAATGAGGAATTTGAGGCCAATTTGAACCCCTTCAATGAAACTACAAGAAAACTAAAAGAACATGGGCTATATTGTTTATTCTCCTTTTGGCATATCAATTTCAAGGGATCTTAGCCAATAAGGATGAAAATGAAAGGAATTTAAAATGTGTATTTTTGAGTGATCAATTTTGGACAATTGGGAAATCATATTATAAATCCATAAAGGAAAAAAAGAAAAAAAGATGATTATTCTTTCTATAATTCATCAAATTTAAGATTACAAAAAATTTGTAGGTAAGTTAATTTAAGTGCAATGAGCAATTATTCTGAAAAATATCCTTGTTTGGTATTTTGGGTTAGTGATTTATCTAATTCAAGTGTCAAAAATTAGTTTGGAATTAAAAAAGATTGATGGGATGAAGCATTATTGTGTCCATGTTTAAATGGTTAGATTTTAAGTGCATTTGATTTTTCATAATGTTCATGGATTGAGAATGAGTGATGGATTGCACAAGAATGTTTCATCAACTTAAATTCAATCATAATGAAAGATTATCACTGTAAATGTTTTTTTTGTAGGAAAGTGGTAATAATCATGAATGAATGGAAACCTATACTAGTACTGTTGAGGGATGAATTGCTCTAACTGTCTCACTTCACAAGTGGTCATGAGGATGATATTCGGGAAACATGTTCTCTATTAATTTTTTGTTTGAGAAGAAAATGTTATATTTTTTATTATATAAGAGATTGGTTGAGAGATAAAATCTTTGTTTTCATTCAAAGGTTATGATAGATATATCCTAGAAGCAATACTCAGACCCTATTAGTCGATTGTTATGACCCTAAACCGTAAACCTAAATGCAATACTCATACCCCATTTTATCTTAAATGCAAACATGAAGGTAGTTAGGGCCAATATAAACCCATGTAACCTAACCATGAGTCTAGGATGTGATTTTTCCTAAATTAGCCCATATTTCACAATATATTGAGCCAATTAGTCGATTGTTGGAATTAGCGATGCAAGTTCCAAATGAAATTGAACCTTGTGAACCTAATTTTTTTTATATAGGATGTAATTTTAGGGGGTCAATCGATCCCAATATCATAAAAACATAAATAAAATAGTCCACCAATTAAATCATGAAGGAAATTGGGGCCAATTTAACCCCTTCAACATAACTACAAGATCAAGATGTGATTTGAGGTTAAATTAGGTTTAATTTTAATATGAATTGATCCAATTAGTCAATTGATGTAACTAAGGACCTAATATGGGGAAAATTGAGCCATGTGAACCTAATTTATGGATCAATAATTTATTGTATAGGATGTAACATATGGTTTAATCAACCCTAATTTTATGACAAATGTAAATGTGAAGGTGATTATGGCCAATCTAAACCCATTGAACCTAAATGTGAGTCTACAATGTGATTCAAGGGGCTAAATTAACTCTTATTTCCTAATATATTTACCCAATTAATCTATTACTACAATGATTATTGGAATTTGGATGAAATTAAACCCTGTGAACCTAATTTTTACTGTATGGAGGTAATTTGGGGATCAATTGACCCCAATATCATAAAAAATTAAAGAAGAAGGTCTACCAATTCAATATATGCTCATATAGACATAGTATATATATAATGCATACATGTTATAATGTGTACATGTTATTGTATCAATAGACAATAGGTCATTATCCAACGTTCAAGTTTTGAGAATTCTATCCTCACAGACATTCTCTACATCATTCTACACTTTCCACGGTTAAGAAAAGAGGAATCAAATCATTCTATGGATCCCACACAATCAAAAGGAATAAAATTTCTCTTTGGGTCCCCACCATCAAAAGGAACCAAATTTTTCTTTACCTAGTCTTGGATGATGAAGCCCATTCAAAGAAGATGAAGAAGTTAAATCATAAAACACCAGAGCAATTAGAAGAGTTGATATAAAAATAAAAGGTATGAATGCAAGAATTTAACTCAAAAAGGTACAAACACTACCCCTAATGTTCCAAATGTCATAGATAATTATGAAATTAATAATAATTAATTGAATAATGATGGTGAATATTTACCTATAAGTCCAAATTATGTTACAATTCCACATTCAAAGTATAAAGTTTCTGGTTTTTTTCATGATGAATCTATGCATGATGATTTTCCCCCTATCAATGAAGACAATTTCATGGAAACACATAATGATGAAATTAAAAATGAATAAAATATCATCCCATAATTAAATAATGAAAGCAACAATGAATAAACTAGTAGTGAACATAACAATTTTGAGATAACCTCTCAAAAAATTCTACCATTAACAACACCTCAGAGGATTGTACATAGAAAAGACAAGTAATTAATTGAAGTTGATGAAAATATTTTGAAACCAATTCATATAAAAATTTCTGACCACCATTCAAGAAGACTAATTAAAAAAAAATTGGAATAATTTTCTTGATAAATTAGATTTTGATAGTAAAAAATGTCAAGTGTTTGTCTCATTGACAAAATTGATTAAGATGAGACCTATAATATACACCCTAGGACTATAAACATCTAACATGGCCAATTAAAATAATAAAATTGTTGAAAATATACATGACATATATCATATTATAGGCCCGAAATCAAACAACAAAGATTTTAATGTTGTCCAATGAGTAATTACAACTTATGCAGTAAGTAGTCAATTGGGGAAAAAAGATTGATTTAAAATTTTAGCCAAACCCTATACATAAATATAAAAATATTAATGAAATAAATTTCAAGACATCAAATACTTAATGATGCAAATACCACTAAGCTTTAGGTATTCTTTGGTAGACTTCCATGAAAGGGCAAGGCTATAGCCAATGCTCTCAAAGATTTACTTGCACAATTTTGGAAAGATAATACAAGAGTTTCAACCAATACAAGATATGTAGTGAAAATAAGAGTTTGTTCTCATATCCATGAACCACATCTAAAATATTCTTGGAGATGACCTAAACACAATTGTATTATAAGTTTTTAGAAAAATATACATAAATTTCTATAAGTCAAAGATATTTTGATATAGCCAAATCATTTTATGTAAAAATAAATCACTCGTGCACCACTTGTTATTGTAGGAAACATGTTAAATTTTTAATACACTATGATGTTTTTCACCATATACATTGTACTTTGCATATTAATATATTTTGCAGGAATATGACATAGAAGTTTGACCAAAATCAACCAAGAAATTTATTCCAACCATTTTTTTGAAAGACCAGATGCATAATTCTCTTATAACAAAGCATGTTTGGATGAAAATTACATCATTTGTGGTGGATTACCAAAATAAATAAAATTATATCCATGATGATTGTACAAGTGTAATTGGATAGAAATTAGTTGGTTTGAGAAAATACAAATCTATGATTTATCAATTAAAAGGTGGTAAATAATCTAAAAGATGTGATTTTGTTACAAAATAAATATAAATTTAGGGAGGAAATTTTTTATGAGTATGCAAGACACATACAAGGTTAGATGGTTGGGTGAATATTTGAAGCTAAGAAAGGACATATTTACACTTGGTTTTATTGTTTAAATAGTCAACTTTGCTGAGAATTATACATTTAAAACACAAATGGAAGTTCAGTCATAATATTAAAACTCAATAGAGGTTTTAATAATTGTGCATATAACATTCATGCATGCACCTAATATTATAAAATAATATCAAAAAATATTAAGGGAATACCATTTATATGATAGTGACGACCAATCACATTGTAAAGAGTATGTGCAAGGTTATTTTGAGAAGTTTTTTAGATAGTTGACTAAGAGTAACATTAATTTCAATCAACATTACATTTGGTCAGACAATTTCACATCATAATTCAAGAATGCATATATGTTTTATTAGTTGAGCAGGATGCATATTACCATTAATGTAAAACATATTTAGAGTTTCACTGAAGCTAGTCATGGAAAAAGAGAGCATGATGGTGTGGAAGCATGTGTAAAAAGAGTCATTATAAGAGAAGAATTGAAGTTCCAAGATGGTGTTGATTTATAGATATTTATAGATATTCTAATATTTATAGATATTTTTGGTTGATAGAGAAAGAAAACTTGGCAAAGTATAAGGATTATGTCACTGTAATGGGATTAAGTGAGATCTACTCATTTCGTAGCTCAAATACAAGTTCTTGGATTATTCATATGAGACACCATGTTTTTTTCTACATGCATGGACTCTATTTAGAATAAGTGTGAGTCAAAATAAATGGTGGATGAATGGAGCTGTAAACCTCTAATTTCAATCAACACATATCAAGTTCCATTAGCATTACAACCTACATATATGACATCATCACATGACTTTGACCATGCATATGATCTAATGCAATCAGGTAGAATATTAATAATTATGTCCTATTTATTCTCATTATCTATCTTGACAATGTCATTAAAAAGGAACATATTTATAATTTATTATCATTATATTTCTTGATATAAGGCATGTTTTTACAATTATTACTGATGAGGATAACGTAGAGGGAATAAATTACTAATTCTGTCGATGTGTAGAGGTAAATCAAAAATGACTTCCCCAATCATAGATGGATAAAACATTAACTAACCAACTAAGTCTGTGGTTATCACTAGAACTTGGATTCGATGATATCTTATACAAAAATTAGATGTGTGGTTGTTTGAAGACATTGAAACACATAGGAATATACCACAGTATTCAAATTTGCTTCTTGAAACAAATATTCAATTGGTCAAATATCATGGGAGGCCATTAAATAATAATTTATGAAAATCTTGTGAGTCAAACCATGAAATTATTAATTTTACTATCAAGATTAGAGTAGATCCTAGTGATTCAATGGATTGAAATGCTAAAGTATGTTGAATTATCAAATGTAGATGTATTTAATTTTATTATTTTGTAGGTAGTACATATAAATTTCATTTTAATTACTTACAAACAATTTTTTTGTAGTTTAGTGGTGCTAAATAAGCTTCCTCCTTCACATAGTTGGCACAGTTAGTAAAGAGTTTCATATCTTTGAAGCTAAGAGAAGCTTAATATAAGTACTCAATTATTACAAAAAGGGTGTTATTGAGGCCAAAATGGGTGGTGGGTCTCTAAATCGATCATGATGATAGGCTAAGAACCTAGTCTTGGACATTATCCACCACCCCAAATATGTTGACAATGCCAGTTTCAATCCATGAAGCTTCATAAATGGATTTCTCCAATTATAGCTCCAACTTTAACAACATTTATTGTTAGTGTTTCCATGCTCTTGAACAATAGTGAAAACATTATTAATGTGTATTTAGAAATTGTGGTCATGGGAACACGTGTCATTTTCCTATATAGATGTAATTGAAGTGAGGGACTTGAATTTTGAGGTCCTAGAGATATAAATTTTAGTTGGAGGATAAGAACTTGGCTCTTTACTACAAAAAAGTTATATCTCAAGACCCATTATTGTAACTTATGCCACAAAGTGGTCCTAAAGGTTTCATCAACATGATTCAAGGTGAAATTATATGGATTTTAAATACACATAATGGTTCTTTTGATTTATGATAATGACTTACAAGTTTTTTATGTGCACCTAAAGACAGGCTAAAAAATATATTTTTCTTATATTGGGAAGGGCATTCTTGAGGCCAGAATGGGTGATGGATATCTTGACCAAGTGTGATCAAATCCAAAAACCATATAATAGACATTATCTACCACCACAAACATGTTTTCAATTCCATTTTCAATCCATGAAGCACCAGAGGTAGAATTATCTAATTGCAGCTTGACTATAACAATATTTGTTGTTAGTGTTTCCATGCTTCTGAATAGTAGTGAAAACATGCTTTTGGGTGGATTTAGACATTTTGGTCATGGGAGTACATGTAATTTTCCTATCTAAATGTGCTCTAAGTGAGGTAGTTTTCACGGATATAGAAGTGCAAAGTTTGACTTCTAGGGTACCAACCCAGTGCTCAACATTTTCCAAAGATAGTTGCTTGAACATCTTTCTACCATAGTGATAACAAGGGCAATGTGTCTCAAAAGTATAACCAAAATTTTTGGGTTTTATCCTTATTTTCACATGAATAATTACTAGTCGAATGATTAGAATGAGGTAGAATTTAATGTGCTAGTGTCTTGACATATCAAGCAAGTGATATCATGTGTTCACTTGAGGCATATAACCTAGACTTGTTCTTATCGATTCTACTATGCAATGGTGGATAGATAATTATCTTTCTTAGGCACTTGAGTTAACACATTTAACCATTATTACTATAGACATCACTCTAGAGTTATCCATTTAATGCATTCACATAGTGCATGTATTTTTCTCATATCATAAAACCATAATTAATACCAAAGAGATTTAATACATCAAGATTCATAGACAAAGTATTATTTCCATTGATCTCATTTGATAAGATTACAAAGGTACTACATTTAGTACACAATCTTTCTAGATATCTATCTTGAAAATAACACATATACATTCAACAACACTTTCTAATCAAAACTAAGGGATATTTATATACAAGATAACCCCTTCTTAGGTTGCAGCATTAATACATTATAAATGACAAGCCAACAAATATTTTTTAAAATGAAGTCATGGTGACCCATTATCATTAAGTTGTTTTTGACTTATGTCTAATAGCTCTTATATACTATTTCTATGCTAGATATTTACTTTCATGTTCCTCGTATCTCATGGATCGATGATAGATTCATGCTTGAGTAATATCTAATGCTTCCACGAACTACTTTGCAATTGCCTCCACTTTTTGTGCCCTTGTCCTAGTCTTATGTATTTTTGAATCTTGTATCTTATGTTTTTTTGTTATTCTTGTCCTTGTCTTTTGCAACTTGATCTCTCATACCAAGGACCTTTTCACTACTCTCACTCCCCTGCATCTTTGTTCCGTGGCTCCAAAATACATAGAAACTAATATTATAAAATTTGGGGTCCAACAACAAATATATGATAAATATTGTCATGATGAGGCATGAATAATATTTGTTTTCTTTCAATCATGAAAATAGAATATAAATTTGTATGCAATGGTTTAATTCAATCTATTAGAGGTAATATAAGTTGATGTTAATTAAATCTCAATGGCCTTATAATTAATTTTGGTTAAATTAGTGTGTGGTTTCATATCCTGTCATGAGTGATGTACATTTGAGTATAGTGACACTCAAGGTCCTTGGCATCACTTATGGAGAACCCATCATGGTTTCACTTTTTTTATATTAGTATATTGGGTACTCTCCCCCATTCATGTGATTTTAAATAATTTATATTTCCAACTCAATGGCTTGATTATTTATTCGAAATTGTGAATTGATCACTCTCCTTTCATCAACAATTCAACATAAGAAACTACTCTCTCCAAGTACTTGAGTAAGAGGTCATGTTTTTTCAAAACTCTTATCTTAGGATAGAGAATCAGAGATAAACTAATTACACAAGTTAATATGATCATGGGTATAGTGATGCACAATGAATATTAATCTTTGTGACATCACTACTGGGATCTACTTAGAATACTGTAATTTAAAAAAAAAATAATCAATGTATTCTTTTATTATATTTCACCACAAGAATCTAATTGTGATTCAAATAAAACACTATAAATAAGGTAATTATAAAATAAGTATGTGATATCTACCTATCACTAATCTTTATCATCATATGAAACCCAACATAACTGAATATAGAAAATAATTACATATTTCCATCCACGATTGGTACAAACATGCACCCACTACTGTCATGGTACGACAAGTAAATAATTACATTTCATCAGGTATAATGTTTCAATAATAATAAATATAATATAATGTACAAGATATAAGATACAATGTTCCATGGAGCATGAGTTCCCTAAAATTTAGTATCTATGACAATCTCAAGTGTAATCTCCAAATAAGTATTGTTGTGGGGAGGGAAACCATCATTCGAGTGCTTTTTCATACCAACCATGGACCATAAATTCACCACACAATCCCCCATCTAGTAATTATCTTCCCTTCATAGATGAGTAGATAGTGATGGTGCAAGAATCTAGAAAGACAAGCTAGTACCCATATGTTGTATGATTTTTAATAAAATGAAGTGTAACATAAAGAAATTCATTATAAAATGATATCAAACAAACATATAAATCATACATATAAAATGACAATGTCTAACTAACATTACTTTTCTCAATGTTTTCAATAGTTATTGATCTCTATAATCAATCAATTTTATACACGCCACTTGATTAGATTACCTTCATCTAGCATTCGTAATACTAATAAGCTAGTGAAGTCCATCTCACTACTTACTTAATACAAGTAATGTGATTTTTATTTAATATAAATATAAACAATAAAATAATACAAATTAATTATCACTAGTAGTCATAAAACATAATAAAAATAGTAATAATCAAAATGCATATATTTAGTCTATTAAACATATGAATGAATCTCTACAATATTATCTATCACATAAATAATAAGTAAATAAGTATAGTTTATACCAACTGGGTATAATCTATGTTTATAATTCATAATATAATTTATGTAAGTATATTTAAATACATAGTATATTCTACGACAACTAGTAACATCATAGTCCATCATTTTCATGTGCACACTACTCAATTTCAACAACCAGTGATAATAAAGAAAGTAATAATTCTCATGAAGACATAATATTTCTTTTTATATTTTTAATAGACCACATCCATATAGTTATAGTTTTCCTATCCTTCAAAATCCTATTACTTATTATTATTTTTAATAGATATAAGCACACGTCTATAAATCTAGCTGAATTATATTTATAAATCTAGTTTTATTCGAATTGTTATCTAGATGTAGTGTCCCAATAACATCCCTATGGTATATCTAGATCCATAATTTTATTAATATACATCATTTAAATGTTGTAATAGCTACTCCATATAATATAATAGTTGATTAAGTATATAATCTAGATTCATTATCCGATTACATACATAACATGTACCATATATAAGTACTCAAACAACATATAGATTCTATATATAGATGTCACCAATCATTTTATAATTCTAATCAGTGTATAACCATGAGCTTCAATAGTTCAATGGTTTAGTCTAATATGCCTTTCAAGTCCAATTAGGCATTTTATTTTTTTCCACATATTTTCTTCCTTATATTCAATCTCATTGTTTCCAACAAGTGGCATAATCACATTATTCAACCACATTGTTAGGTTTAAGTTTATCTAAGTGAATTGTATTAGAAACTAGAATTGTATAGGATAATAATTAAGAACTTAATAATGCTACGCATCGTATCAACACATACCTAAACTCTGATCATAAATATATCTATCAATGGAGCTCAACCTTAAAATAGTGCAATCACAAGATCAAATCTTCTAGCTTTATTTATATATTTTAAGAATATCATTCCAACATGTTTATTGTAAAGGAATATTCTCTCATTGGTATTGGGTTATAGTGTAATCATGCTTTAAAACTTGAATCTGTAATAACAACTCACCTATAATAAGATTCTTAAATATATTAACTCCAAAAATATAGTTTATGTTCTTCACACACAGAGGATTCGTTGTAACCCACTATTGTTAACCAGGTCTACGTAACCTTAAGTGCATTATTAGGTATTTCTATTCAAATATCACTATTTTGGATAAGTCATTCTGTTTTACTAATAATAACTAACAAACACATTTTTTTTCAATACTTATATATAACGGTATATTTATAATCCATATGTTGTATCAACCCCATATCTTTTTTTATATATATAAGCCCATTAATAACCATTGCATTTTAATATCTCGTATACATATATAAAAACTATGTATATATATTAGGAATGAAGCATAACTACTTTATATTTAATTATATTGCTACTCTATATACACTATTCATGTATATCATCTATATATTAAACCTAATTTGTTTAATATATATGATATTTATGTCTTAAACCTACTCTGTAGAATATTAAACTTACTTTGTTTAATACATATATTAAACCTATGCTATTTATGTCTTTAGCTACATATCCAATAATATTATCACATAGGATCTAATGCAAATAACCTTTTTAGTTCAAATAAGAATATAGGGCTCTACTCTCATTTTGAGTTGGTTCCTAAAAATGATGTGCCTTATGTTTTCCTATCAAACATCTATGCAGGAGTGGGGCGATATTCAAAAGGTAAGAAGATTGGTTAATATACATACCGCAATCATATTATATATGAATCACTATTTTAGATTATCTAATGCATATAAAAATCATTGTTCTATTTATATAGTCCGCTATTTATCAAACTCAGATCACCCTTGTATTATCCAGATCACCATAAACCTATTGTATATCACATTTATAGTTCACTGCATATTCGCTATATTGAAATACAATATTCTCAATTTCTAATTTTATTTATATATATATATATATATATATATATATATATATATATATATATATATATATATATATATATATATATATATATATATATATATATATATATATATATAAGTTTATATCATTATATATATATCATTCAGATCCATAATAATAAATGTTATGTGAAGAATATCAAGAACAAAAAAGCATTTTTGTAAATAACATAGGTTCACTGGTACACTATACTCAACATTATAATCAAACACATCAATATAGCACAATACCCATCATAGCACAAATGATCTTAGTATAAATATCTCCCTGGTTTTATAACAACCAAAATATATAGTCCAAAGGTAGATCGTTGATTTATATGTCATTCATATTCACCTAGCTTAATATATAGCTTTAATGCATATATAACTTTAATGCAGTATAATGCTAGAATATTATATGCATAGTTTATTGTGGGTTATGGGCATAGCTAAAATATTATAATGTATTGGATCAATTTGATATCATATATTATAATGTATAAGAATTATACATCTATGCCACTGATATATAGCATAGTTTAATATATTTATCCACTGATATATATTTCGCTATACTTTTTTAATTGCAAGTAACATAGATCATCATCATCATCATCATCATCATCATCATTATTATTATTATTAACATGTATAAATGGCTCTGATAAATATCAATTCTAAATCAATAATGAACTTATTTAAACATATATATAGCGAACTAATATATATATATATATATATATATATATATATATATATATATATATATATATATATATATGTTTAAATTAGTTCGCTATATATATGTTTAAATAAGTTCATTATTGATTTAGAATTGATATTTATCAGAGCCATTTATTAATAATGATGATGATGATGATGATGATGATGATGATGATGATGATGATGATGATGACACTCTATGTTACTTGCAATTTAAAAAGTATAGCGAAATATATATCAGATAAATATATTAAACTATGTTATATATCAGTGGCATAGATGTATAATTCTTATACATTATAATATATCTATAATTTATTGCATAAAAATAGGGAAATCAAATATATACAAATCACCTACCTTATAAAAACATCTCAATTGAAATGGCATGATAGGATATCTTCCACCCTTCGCCCTGTTCTTTCTCTCTTTCTTTCCTCCTATGTTGCTACTTCTAGTTTGCTCTATTATTCCTTCTTCTCTTATATTCTACGCTCTATTATCCCCTCCTCTAATTGTGTCCCCCTTTTATCTTTTTTTTCTTGTATGATTTTCTTTAAAGCTCGAACCCCCTTTTTTTTTATTGCCAGTTTTTTTTTCTTTTTCTTTTCTTTTATTTTTTTTAAAGCTTCCATATACATTGCTTTATTTATTTGATCTCCTAATTATAATTTAATACAATAAATTTACTAATAACACAATTGTTTTATTCACTTTTCCTATTTTATTTTATTATAATACATTTACTAATTATAATAAAATCATTTTATTTGCTACTATCTTATATTCCTCTATTATATACTTACATCTATAACATCTAATTATTCTAATTTTCTAATATTAGAATTATTTATTTTCGTATTTCATTATTCTAATATTCCTCTATTATATAACTACAAACACATGTATATTTTTGATCCTCTATAGCACTGGTTCTAATAATTTTTCCATTAATGTGTTTCTAGATGTATTATAGTTAATATTATTTATCCATTACCATGATGTGATCTTCTATAGACACTGCAAATGTGTTTAATTTTTCATAATGCAATCACACAAGATTAATTTCACATAATTATTAAATTGAACTAATACACAACACATATGCATAAATGATTATCTAAATGTAGATAAAAAAGAACTTACTGATACTAAAAATTTAAATAATGTATATAACATGTACTATCTAAAATGGTGTGTGTAGGGGTTCTAGCAATTCCTCTATCATTCTCCAATACCTCCATCTACATCACCCTCTCTGATGATTCTCTCCTACCATCATGCTTTGAGAGATGAATCTCTCCAACATTCAAATCATGACAAGAAGGTAGTTAGTCCATAATATCATGACATACATAATAAAATATTATTGAAATAGTAAATCAACATGATCACAATATAAATAATATACAATATAGCTAACTCATAGCATTGCAATCATGAAATCAAAACAATATACAATTATTTCTTAATAGCATATGACTTACATCTTAGTTAAATAATAATCAGATCAAATTACTAACCATAAATATTCATAGATAATCAAGTAAATTTTTTTAGTAAAAAATCAAAATGTAACATACATCCCCCTTAAAGTTGGTCATTGTCTTAATGATACTTATTCAAATATAAGTTTTAAATTAAAAATATTGTTTAAAAAAATAACATAGTACGAAACATCAAATCAAGTAAATACATGTGGAACTCATTATAATCCTCGCAAGTAGCACTATCCTTAGAGTATTGGTCCCATAAGAACTTACACTGTGACATCTCCTTATTACTCAAATGAAGTTTATGAGTGTCAATTACTCCGATTGGTTCTATCATGACCACCCCAAAGTCTAGAACTTGCAAAGCATTCCAATCCAACACATGTGAAGGATCAACTATATACTTTTTAAGATTAAAACAAGGAAGACATTATGTAATAGAGATATGGCTGGTGGTAATGCAAGACTATACACTACATGATTGACCACTTCTAACACCTCGAAAGGTCCCACAAATCTTGGTGAAAGTTTCACTGACTTCCCTAATTTAATTGAAATTTTATACGGCTTAACCCATAAGAACACTTTATCACCTACTAAAAATTGCCTATTTACCTTCTTCATATTAGCATAACTCTTCTACCTATCATTGGCCTTAGTCAATCTCTACTTGATTGTTATGAATATAGGGCATCATGCAATCCCTTTATCATTGTGTTCTTCAGATTCGCCTGATCTGACATATACATCCTTACATTATATCACAAAATACCATCATTATTTAATTTAAATCCTTTATAGTTAGGAATCTAATCATTCTTAGACAATGTTTTCCTGACATGATAGTAGAGTTTATTTCTTGGAGAGAATTCGATCACTCGATCTCTGAAAGTACTCCTAATAGTATCCATGACTTCTATGTACCTTCTACAACTTAGGGCATCATATACTCTATTTTTTGTGCCTTTTATATAGTTGATATCAAAATCATAATCAAAAAATAACTTTATCCATTATCTTTGATGAGCATTAGGTTCGATTGGGTGAAGATTTTTTTGAGTCCCAAGTTATCAATCTTGAGCTTAAACAATTCTCCCCACAAATAATGTCTCTATACTTATAGAGTATGCATAATTGCTGCGATGTATAGGTCATGATGGGTATATTTTACTTCATAAGGCTTCATTTTCCTTGATTCATAAGCTACTACTACACCATCTTGCATAAGGACTCCTCCTAGTCCATCCCTGGATGCATCAGTGAGAACTAAAAATTGACCATTAGGGTCATAAAATATTAGCATTAGTGATCAAGTAAGCCTTCTTTTAAATTATTGAAAAGCTAATTCACACTTATCTGACCAAATAAGACTTGATTCTTTTGTTGCAGAGAGGTAATCAGATTAACTATCTTATAAAAGTTTAGAATGAACTTTCTGTAATAGCCTACTACTCCCATGAAACTTATTGCCATAAATTCTCTTTTCATGTTAGGTTATGATTCTATTACTACCATTTATTATATTATTTTTCATGTGCCTATTTATTTAACTTAGGTTACTATTTTATTCCTTCTCCATTTGGTATTAATGTTTCTTTTGTGCCTCCTATTTCTAGACCAATTTTTAAACTTGCAAATTTTGGTCATAGTCTTTATAAAAACAATAAGATTTCTATTCAAATACATGTTAATTATAATTTTGTTCCTACTCCTGAAGATATACTCCTTAAAAAAACTATTCAAACCATGCAGGTGATGTAATAACAAATTAACCAAGTTTCTTTATTGTCTAAAAAATGAAGTTATATAGTTACTTCTCACAATATATTACTTAATATCTTGGATTATGAAGTCATTATTTTCCCTTTCCCTACCATTTTTATTTTACCTAAGTTTTAATTTTTTAATTGAAAGGGTGATCTTTCACATCATATCAAATATTTTTTTTCTTCATGCCTTGACTTTGCACAAATTGAGATATTATTCACTACGCACTTTCCTATATGTGTAAAGGATTATGCCTTGATTGGTTTTAAATCCTAACATTTGGCTCGGTACATTACTTCAATTATTTGGCCATGTTAGCAATATTTTATTTTACTATGTTTTTTTAGATCATTTCATTAACTTGCCTAATTCCAGATGCAACATAAAACTTGAAACATCAGATAAATCACCAATTTATTGATGTGTTTCACGAGTGTGATGGGGATATTTTTGGTTTTTTATGTAATTTTAACTAGAAAGTATGAAGAGGAAATAAAATTGGAAGAAAAATGAAAACTTGGAATGGAGAGAGAATAAGAATACATGGAACGGAAAATGGGAAACATTCAGCAGAGTAAATGTAGAAAACCACCTAGATAACCTAGTTTAAATGGAATATGTTGGATAGTTCAATAATGAAATATCATATTCTTAGAAAGGTGATAAATGCATACTTTAAACATGATAATAAATCACATCACTAGAAGGGTTTCAAGACACAAATTACTATGGAATGCCTTTGTATTTTTGGCTAAAAATGAACGCAAGGTCTCATTTTCCTCCTTTCAAAAAGGGTTTCATTTAACATCAAATATTTATAGTTTGAAATGTTCCTTTTAACATATAAATTAAAATACTAAACAATTGATGTGATGAGAGTAAAGATTAATTGAAATCTCAAAGTCTTTCTTCAAACTAGATTACGTGTTTATTACATAAAGTATGTCCTCTAGGATTCTGAACACAAAGATTACATAATCCAAGGGTTTACACATAATCAAAAAAGTAAAAGTTTTTAATGGATTTATTTATTTGTAAAATGAAATGTAGATTTTATAAATGATAAAAATAAAAACTATTACATAAAGTATGTCCTCTAGGATTCTGAACACAAAGATTACATAATCCAAGGGTTTACACATAATCAAGAAAGTAAAGGTTTTTAATGGATTTATTTATCTGTAAAATGCAATGCAGATTTTATAAATAAGAAAAATAAAAAATTATTACATAAATTACGTCCTCTAGGATTCTGAACACAAAGATTACATAATCCAAAGGTTTACACATAATCAAGAAAGTAAATTTTTTTTATAGATTTATTTATTTGTAAAATGCAATACAAATTTTATAAATAAAAAACTATGAAACAATCCATTCATCTTACATATTTAATTTGCTTTATATTCAAAAAAATCGTTGAAAATATACAATTATACAAAAGATGTATAATCCCTTTCCCATGGGCCGATAGGAAGAAAAAATCTTCATTTTTTTATTAAATTCATGTATTTTATAACATTTATACCCTTAAAGTAGTTACCTAACTAATTTTAACTTGATTTGACCTTAAGACTCCTTTTGACTCGATTTGAGTTTGCTCATTTTTTATTTTTATTATTATCGAGTGCTTTTACAAAACATGTGACTTTTAATCATTAATTAATTCCAAAGAATCAATATAATTTAGTATTATAAAATCACTAGAGTTCATATGTACTTTCCATCTCGTGTCTATCATCAACTTGATGGTGATCTCTCTGACTTTGAGTAATATTAATAGTTGATAGATGTTCAACATCATATGTTAGTCTTCTCAAAAGATCCAACTATTTTATAACAAGATTCATGACTTATCCTTATTGCAAATCCAGAACTTTTGATGCATCAAATATAGAAGAAGCTTAGCTATAATTATTAAAATGTACAGGAATAATAATTTGGCTTAAGTTTGGATCCTTTGTTGAATTTTCAACTTTTCAAATGATTCTACCACTTTGATTCATTTTATTATGAAGACCATTGGACAAAGATAATTTTAACACATCTTGTGAAGTCTTAATTTCACTAATGACACTAAGAATTTTCAATCATGGTGCATTAATTACAAAATATCTTACAATAGATGACAATGGGGTAGAAAGACTAATAGTTTTGGATAGAAAGAAGTTTTATAATGATTAAATGGGGATATAGTGGTTATTTTTGTCTATATTTTGATGACTTCCATGAAATTTCATCTCGTAATATAACCCAATTTTGAGGTGCCACTTGGCCTGATGCTAAAAATGCAAGAACCTTGAAACTTCCATGGGAATTATTTGAAGAGTAATTTAATTCCATAGTTCATAAATTTAAAAACACCTTGAATTTCATATCTTCTATTCATAAATTTTGTTTGTGTATTTTGTCAAACGTTTGGTGTGCATCCTCTAAAATTCTTGGTGTAAACCATAAACTTTTACACTCTATCATTATGGCCAAATCTAATATAGGAGGGTTTATTTACTCTCTTGATTCTATTCATGTCTTCAAATGAATGAATTTACATTTAATTAAATACTTAAAAGTCAAACATCATCTTTATAAGGATTCTCACATTCCCATCTAGGCTAATCTGATGTCTTCCTTAAATATGATTTTCGTTCATAACACAAAAAAATTTACTAGATATTATTCATTTTATTCAATACACATGCTCAAAAAATATCAAATCATTTTCTTCATTCTTTTGTGATATATGTACGTTTTTTAGTCCTAAAACCCTGAGTTGGGGTTCAAGGTCTATTATAATGTTGAAAGGATACAAAGAGGAAAATTTAAACTTTCAAGGTTTTTTATTGAACACATTTATCTATATTAATATTATAAAACATATATATTTATTTACTAATTATGATATTCCCTCCAACAAACTTGAAATGAATAAAAGACTCTTTTATTCTTGACTGTCAAACCTCTAATTGAATTCACAGACAATCACAAGCAATAAGTAAGAAAGCAATAGGATTTCAAATTATGAATTATAGATGGATATATTTTTGGACTTGAACATGAACTCCTATATTTATTATTGTATTTTAATCACCTACATCTTGGATACAATCTAAATACTTGATGGAAAATAACACTTCTTGATTGTTAGAGTTTCATAATATTGATAATTCAAAAATACAATATACATAACCCTATTCCATCATAATAATAATGATTTAAAGGTGATATAAACATTTACTTACATTCATTTACAAAATTTAATAGATACAATGCATTCCATTAAGTACTCTTTCTTTATTATATAACAAACTGATTACAACAATCCTAAATAACCCTTACAAACCTCATCTCCTTTATCCTCTTTGAGCTCATTTTTTTTATTTCCTCTCTCTCTATTCAAATTCTTATTGAATAATTTTAACGTTATATTTAAAATTATTCTCATTTATATTCACATAACAATCTTCTTTTATTATTGGGTTTGTTTTATTTCTTGCTTCAAGATTCCCTCCTACATAGCTATCTCTAAGATAACTTCTTTTGGACTTGATTCAAGAACTAACCTTGATAAATTTTTGACATATACATTTATAAATAAGGTATAGATATATTTAAATCACACCCTAAGGATTAAATTACCTTTTATAATAAATAACATACACATATGTACCCTTCCAAGATGAGAAAAGTCTTGGAAATACCTTAGACATATTTGAATATTTGAACTCCCAATGTTGATGAGAAACTGAATATGAGGTTCTAGAGAAAAATTAAAAATCCTACTAACTTGTAAACCTCCTAATGAACCTTAAAATACATTCAACACCAAAACATGGCAATTAAAATAAAAAATTAAGCTTGAACATGCTTCTTATTGACCGCAGGACCTTAAAGACCTATTTTAGACTACTATGTACACAAAGGAACTTTCTTGAGATCATGTACCTATATCAGACTCCTTGAATTAAAAATTTTCATGATCTCCAACTCATGAGTCTTATATATTGCCTAATATAATGGAAATTGAATTTTCTTTGCTTATATATCTTCTTCAACTAACTCGCATATAAATACACATGTTCAATGGATCCACACTTACTTCTTCTCTTTGTTGTCTTCTTTAATGCTACTCCTGGACATGAATAAGACTCATTAAAATAATAAATCATTTCTTCATTATGCCTTTGAGGCATCTTCCACTCTTATTAATTTTTAGCACATTGTTCATGATTCTAAATTATTATAACATCAGGTCGTTTTATATATTCCCTTGATTTCAAACTCACCTTCCATTCCATGTTGTTAGCTTGTGATCCACCAACCTTTGGCTTATCAAAGTCTCTATTATCAATATGAAAGTGCTCTTTAATTATATTCTTTACTATTTTAATAATAACTTCTTTGTGTTCCACCTTTTTGATCTATAATACTTCTTGACTGATCTCCTCTTGTTTGCTTTCTTAATTTGCATATACTTCTCCTTTCAACTTTTCATAATTACTCTTTTTTTAAGCTTCTCTCTTATGTAAAACACCATATTTTCATACCAAACATATATGGACTGCTTAAAATTTTCTTTATAGATATACTATTCTAGTAATTTGTTTTAGATTTTCCATATGAGATCCCTTACATTTTGTTGTCCTCCAAGACAACTAATTTCTTTTTCATTACCTGTTACTCTATCTTCTTCTTCATCTCATACACCTACTCTTTGGATTTTTATTTCTTTCCTTCACATGTATTGGGTTCATTTTCATCCTCTTATTTATATTTTGAGGCCTCCATTTGGGAATTCTCTTCATCAACTTGCATATGTAAACTAACACACTTAAAAAACCATTAGAATAAAAATATTGAGGCTTAATTCCTCTCTAATTTCCTCCATGGGTTGCTTTTCTACCACCCTCATCATCCTTTTCTAATTTTTGATTTCTTACTGCTTCTTTCTTCTTTCTACTATTTTCTTGATTGGCCACTTGACCATTTTCATTAATATGAATCCTTGTCTTTATTGATATTTAATTGATTCTTACAAACCTTGAATTAAATTTTCTAAGGTCTGTTTCATCTCAATTATCTCCTTTCTGCATATATTTTTTCTTATCACCTCATTCTTTGTATTTATATGGTCCTACTCTTTCTTCTTAAGTCCTTCCATTTCTTTTTTTTAACTCCTTATGTCTCACCCAAAGTCTCTCTTTTATATTTTTACATCTCATCCAAGTCTATTTCAACTTGGATCTCACATCCAAGTATATTTTACCTTGGATTCTTTTCTCTCTCTAAGCTTCATTGTGCTCATTTTTCTCACTTTCTTAAGCCTCAATGGGTTTTAGGACTGTAGAACTATTTTCAATTTTTTTCTCCAATCACCTTCAAAATTATTTTCATTTCAACCCAAACATATGCAAATTCCTTCTTTTACCAAGAGCTTATTTTGAGATCTGATACCAAAAATGGTGTAAACCACAAACTTTTACACTCTATCACTATGGCCAAATCTGATATAGTAGGGGTTATTTACTCTTTTGATTATACTCATGTCTTAGAATGGATGAATTTAAAATAAATTAAAGACTTCAAATTGAAACATTATCTTTATAAGGGTTATCACATTCCCATCTAGATTAATCTGATGTTTTCCTTCAATCTGATTTTTTCTCATAACATAAAAAGATTTACTAGACCTTATTTGTAAAGGTCTATCTTCCTTTTTGTGTATGTTAACTCAAACTCTATACTATTTTTAAAAATTTATTACATTATTGTTTCCTGATAACTTTATATCATACTTTACAATAGGCCCCTATATGAATCCTTAACAAGAGATCAAAATACAATATTTGGAAACTTGTTTTCATATAACTTGATTAGATCTATCACGTTCTTAGATAGACATATCATTCAAACTTAGACCCTTCACACATTAAATGGGATTATATAATCCATTTAGGTCTTATAAAATTTAATATAAATACCTTTATCATTCATTATACATAATGAATGATCAACTTGCATAAACTAGAGTTTACCTTAGGCCTAATGGTTCTTAATTTGGTTTGTCACTCTTTGACATTGGAGATTTCCTCTTTGATCAGTGATTATGTGAATAAAACAATATAATTACATAAAATTATACAATATGTGTCATGATACACAGGTCTTGGACATTTATTATACTCAATTCTTGAACAAGGTATAGAAAACAAAGTTTTGGGCCTTATTTCTTTTGGCATGTAGAAAACCATACTCATGAATATCTTATTTTATAAAAAAAAATAGGACTTGAAACCACTTTAATACTTTAAATTACCTTATCACTCAACTATCTGTAAAATTTCAAGTAATTTTGAGAATTTGTTTTAAAGTTATGAAAGATTTAGTACTGCTGCATTTTAGACCTCACCTACAGGTCTGTAGGATGTATTTCTTTAATAAATTTTGATATAAGTGTAGAAAAGTTATAAAATGTTTTATAAAACTTAAATAAAATAACAATACACATTTTTACCAAATTTCATGAAATTTTACTTAGTATTTTTGAAAATATACAAGTTTTAGTGCTTTAGAACAAACTTTCTTTAAATTTTATACACACAAGCCTACAGTCTGCATTTTTAAAATATATCAACCTACAGGAATTAATTACTCATTATTAGAATTTAAACACCTAAAAAACCTAATAATACACTTTCTCATAAAATTTTAACTCGTTTGATTCATTCTTTTAGGAGATATGTACATTCTTGAGACCTAAAACCCTAAGTTGGGGTTCAAAGTCTATTACAAGGCCGAAAGGATGAAAAGAGGAAAATTTCAACTTTTAAGATTTGTTAATTAATATTATAAAAACTATATATTTATTTAATAATGATTTTTGGCCCTCAAACAAACATGAAATGAATAAAAGACTCTTTTATTCTTGACTGTCAGACCTCTAATTGAATTCACAGACAGTCACAGGAAATAAGTAAGAAAGCAATAGGATTTCAAATTTCAAGCTTTGTTATTTAATAATTTGAGATGTATTAATATTATCACACCTATATATTTATTTAATAATGATTATTTTCCATTTAACAAACTTTAAATGAATAAATGACTCTCTTTTATTCTTGACTATCAGACCTTTAATTGAATTCATAGACACTCACAGGCAGTAAGTAAGAAAGTAATAGGATTTCAAAATTTTAAGTTTAGATAAATAGATTTTTGGAGTTGAAAATGACTTATTTATCTTAAAAATCACCTAAAACTTGTACACAATCTGAATACTTGATGAAAAATAACACTTATTGATTATTACAGTTTCACAATACTGATAATTCAGAACTGCAACATATAAAACTCTATACCTGCATAACAATAATTATTTAACAGAAATATAAATGTTCACTTACATGCATTTACAACTTGGAATATATAAAGGATGTCCATGAAGTTCTTTTTATTTATTATATATAAAAATGATTATAACAGTCCTAAATAACCCTTATAAACATCCTCTCCTCTATCCACCTTGAGCTCCTTTTCTTTATTTCCTCCCTCTCTATTTAAATTCTTCTTGAGTATTTTTAAGGCTATATTTTATATATTTAAACTTATTATCACTTATATTTGCATTAAAATATTTTTTTATTAGTGGTTTTCTTCCATTTATTGCTCTGAGATTCCCTCCTACATAGTTGTCTCCAAGACAACTTATTTTGGACTTGATTCAAGAACTAACCTTGATCAATTTTTGGCATAGACATTTATAAATAAGGTAATTAGATTTTTAAAACACCACATATGTATTAAATTACCTTTTATAAAAAATACCATACACATATATATCCTTTCAAGAGGAGAAAATTCTTGGAAATACCTTAAACATATTTGAATAATGGAATTCCCAATTTTGGCAAGAAATTGAATATTAGGTTCCAGAGAGCAAAATTAGAAAACCTACTAACTTTAAAACCTTATAATGAAAATTACAAGGCCTTAAACACTAAAACATGACCATTAAAAGATAAAATGAATCTTGAACAAGATTCTTATTGACCAAATATGACCTTCAAAACCTCTTTTAAATTACAATGCACACAAAGGAACTTTCTTGAGATCATGCACCTGCATCAATTCCACATTTTCATTGAATTGGTGTAAAATCCATCAGCACATTGTCAATATATTCATGTTTTAAATACTAATCAATATTATCAATAATCATTATTCCTAATCTATTTACATTCTTGAATTTCATGAGATGACATTTCATTTAAATATTTTGTTAAAAACTTCTCTGCTATTGTCTACACTTCTACATTCGGCATATATGTCTATTAGGTTACTCTTTTATCATAACTCCTAATTTTTCCCTTTAATTACATCATCTAGTTTTAAAATATTTACATTTATATGAGACCTTTGAAATTAATTATGAATATACAACATGATTTGTGGCTAAATTGGCTTTGATTTCATCATAGACTGAGCCAATTAGTCAAATGGTGTAATTAGTGACACGATTTTTTAAAATTTGAGCCATAAAAACCTATTTTAAATTGTACATGATGTGATTTTGATTGAAATTGACCTTAATGTCATTGAATATAATGAAATAAATAGTTGATTCTTTCAATCAATGAGGAATTTGAGGCCAATTTGAACCCATTCAGTGAAACCATAAGAAAACTAAAGGAACATGGGTTATATTGTCTATTATCCTTTTCACATATCAATTTCAAGGGATATTAGATAGTAAGGATGAAAATGAAAGGAATTTAAAATGTGTATTTTTTAGTGATCAATGTTAGACAACTGGGAAATCATATTATAAATCCATAAAGGAAAAAAAGAAAAAACAATGATTATTCTTTCTTTATTTTATCAAATTTAAGATTGCATAAAATTTGTAGGTAAGTTCATTTAAGTGCAATGAGCAATTGTTCTAAAAAATACCTTGTTTTGTATTTTGGGTTAGTGATATTTCTAATTCAAGTGTCATAATTAGTTTGGAATTAAAAAAGAACGACGGGATGAAGCATTATTGTGTCCATGTTCAAAGGGCTAGATTGGAAGTGCATTAGATTTTTCAAAATGTTCATGGATTGAGAATGAGTGATGGATTGCACAAGCATCTTTCATCAACTTAAATTTGATCATAATGAAATGCTATTGATTTGTAAACTACACTGATTCAACTCAAAGTGAAGTTTTAAACGTACGGATTCTGAATTTCTCAAACTGATACAAATTCTTGAAATAATCAAAAGAACTTGAAAATTGTTTGGCAAAGTATTCTCGGTTATCGAATTGGATTAGAATTGTCAAAAACATTGATATCTTCCATTCACCAATAAAACTGAATTTTGTTTTAAAAATTAAATGTCGTAAATTGTCAATTTTTCAAATATTGCATGAGTTCTTGATTAGTTAAAAATTAGAATACTTGAAAATAAAACATGCAATCATGACAAATTACCACATGAAATTGATAACGGAGTTCGGCATTGATTACTTACGTCTCCGGGTCTGCCCAATAGTGAGGACTGTTTCTATTAAATTTGCATAACAAATGGCTTACAAATTCTTGAAACGCTACACAACTTCCCTCAAGCCTGATCTCTATCCAAGAATTCCACCTTTGCTGATAAACTCAATCTCGATCACATGGAATCCTTCCTCAATCTTCACGGGAGATTTGGTAGGATTGCCAGCTAGTATGAAAGCACTGAAAGACGAATGGATACCTTGGTTAAAGAATAGAGAGAATGGATACGTGAGACAGAAGGCCAGGTCATATGGTCTTAAGGAAGCTCCAGGACAGTGGTACAGGTTTGACAGGTGGATGACAAAGCATGGCTTTAGTCAATGTCATTGTAACCATTGTGGTTTCTTTACCAGGTGGATGATGGTCGTGACATTATCTTGTTACTATATGTAGTGTGTTTGCTTGTTGTAGGGTCACACATGCAGGGTTTTTCTAAGCTAAAGGTAAAGCTAGTTCAGAGGTGTGTCATGAAGAATTTGGAGGAGTGAAATTCTTTGGCATGAGTGTGTTTCTAGAGACATGGAAGGTCACAGGTTGATTTTGTCTCTGAGTGATTGTGTGAAACCGGTTAGCACGCCGATGGTTGGACAGTTTTATGAATAGTGTCCTGATTCACATGATGAGGTTAAGTGCATGGTATGTACTAGACCTGGTGTTGCCCAAGTAGTGGGTGTTGTCATCAAGTTCATAGCCAATTCAGAAAAAAAGCACTAGAGGGTAGTTCAGTGGATTCTCAGGTATCTGAGAGGGATCGGCAACAAGGATTTTTGCTATGCAGGGTCAAGGACTTCTCTACATGGGTATGTAGATTCAGATGTGGTAGGGGACTTGGATGACATGAGTTACATCACAGGGTTTGTTGGATCTAAAAGAGGGATACAAGCCAGGAAATAAATTAGATGAGGTACAGGTGCAGCTGTTTATCTCCAAGTGGGAGATTGTTAGGTTGTGGAGCTAAAAGCTTCACCCGGATGCAAACAGAAGGAGGTTGTTGAGTTACATGCAATTGACGTCAGTCTAATCAACTAACGTTGGTCATCTTCAGTGTTATAGTAACCAACATCGGTTATGGGTCAGCCAACATCAGTCAGACAAGAACCGACATCAGCAGCCTATGTGTGCATGCATTTGCATGCATCTCTGGAACTGGTCTATTTTTGGATGGACAGTTGGTTTGCATGGTAAAGACTAATTTTAGTCTTGAGCTACAGTTCTAATTATTGTAATTAGAAGTCTAATTATTATTTGTATGGGATCTATATAATAGACTCATGGGCTATATTGTAAGATTGTAAAACTGGAAGGCTTCTGTAGAATCAGAAGGGTTTTATCCAAGGGAGAATCATAAGGACTTGGTGAGGCAAGGACAAGGGTTATTTTAGATGTGTATGATCTCAGTCAGCAGGTGTGCAAGGCCAGGTTGATCTATGGTATAGCAAGATCAGGTGAGATCTACATGTGTAAGTAAGATCAGTTGATCTGCAGGTGTGTGTGTGTGTGTGGTCTAGGTTTGTAGGTGTTGCAAAACCAAGTTGATCTACAGGTGGCAGCAAGATCAGGGAGATCATCAACACAATAGGTAGCAAGATCAGGGGAGATCTACTTGGAGTACGGTGTGTACTCGGACCTAGAGTACGTGGAGTACTCAGTTGGACTGGTAGTGATTGTCACTTACAGGTGGTACTGGCAGTAGTGATACTGACTGGTTGGAGGTGAACACCAACTTTGTGTTTGAGTTGTTTGTTGGGACCATAATTTATGAGATTGAAATCTTGAAGGTGAATTACTGTACACTTGGTGTGGAAAGCTTGAAAGGTGTGGAAGAGTGTGGCATCTCTTCATTGTAATTCTTTTCTGGAAGAGTATTAATATAATTGGGTATTGTCTCTCATATTCTGTGTTATTTCTTATTTCTAGTTACTTGTGCATTCTGATTAAATTATGTGTTTAATTGCTTATACAAAGGTAATCATGTGTGCTCTTCTGGAGCATGGATCTTGACAGTTGGTATCAGAGCCAGGTTGTAGGTTCAAGAGCGGGGTTCATCTGAGCTTGGTTTAAAGCTTGGTTCACTAACACCTTGGTTTCAGAGTGTGTTAAGTGGTTTTTTTATTATAGGTCACTCACAGGGGTTTCTATTGGAGTGGGAGTATAGCAATGACAAAAGAAAGTAAGCTAAGAATGGAGGAATTCAAAATCAAGAATGATCAATTACGAAGTTATGAAAAGAAAGAGCAGGTAAAGAAAGATTGTTGGTTGGTAGAAGATCAGCATGAAGGAACTAAAAAAGCAGATGTTGCAGGTGTTGTTGCACAAGATGCTCTGGTATGTTTCTTGGATAAAGTAGAATCTTGTTTTATAGATTTTGTTGCCTCTTTCCATGTAGCCTGAAATAGAGTATTTTTATATGTTAATGTCTTTGGAGACTTTGGAAAGATTTATTTAGGGGCTGGTGAGCCTTGTCAAATTGTTGGCAAAGAGTTTGAAGTGCGGCTGAAATTATAGGCAGCCAACACATGGGTGTTGAAGGATGTCATGCAAGTCCCAATTCTGAAGATAAGGCTAATTTCTTCAAAAAATTTGGGTGATGAAAAATGCACAGAAACTCTCACAGCAGATGCACTTGAATTAGCATGTGGTAAGAAAGTAGGTACTCTTTATCTACCTACTTGTATTACTGATTCTTCTTTTGTTGCAAAGATGTGGCTTTGTAGGCTTGGTCACATGAGCAAAAAGGAGATGCATGTTCTTAAGAGGAATTTAGATGTCTTTGACAAACTTAAGAACTGAAAAGCTTTGGTGTTTATGGAGGAGATGATGGACAGTGATCAGTAAGGGAGGCTAAATAAAATTGAGCAGGGCAATTTGGATATGATTTTGATCCAAAGAGAGCTCACAGGTAAAAATTCATCACTCACAAGATAACACAATTACTGGCATCGATCAGGAGGAACCGACGTCGAACAGACAGGTGCCAATGTCGGTCATGTGCAAACCAGAGTTGGTAGTGTCAGGCAGGGTAAGACCGACGTCGATCAAGCAACTAACATCAGTGACAGATGGACACCGATGTCGGTCAAATAACCAGCGTCGATAGTTAAGGCAGTCGTATGGAATTGACGTCGGTTGGATGCAAACTGTGTGGTGACTGAAGTCGGTCACTGGAACAAATTTTAGGCAAACAGCAAGCTGTCAAGGAGTCTCAAACACCTATATGGAGGACTGAAAGGGTAAGTAAGCCTCAAATTTGTTATTCCTCTTCTTTATACTTGTTTCTCACTACAGAGCAGGAAGGATCTAGGAAATAGTGGGAGCATGGCATGAATGAGGAATTTGATTCCTAGGATGTAGAACCAAATGGGAGATTTGGTAGGGTTGCCAGCCGGTATGAAAGCACTGAAAGATGAATGGATACCTTGGTTAAAGAATAGAGAGAATGGACACGTTAGATGGAAGGCCAGGTCATATGGTCTTGAGGAAGCTCCAGGACAGTGGTACAGGTTTGACAGGTGGATGACAAAGCATGGCTTTAGTCAATGTCATTGTAACAATTGTGGTTTCTTTACCAGGTGGATGATGGTTGCGACATTATACTTTTACTGTATGTAGTGTGTTTGCTTTTTGTAGGGTCACACATGCAGGGTTTTTTTGAGCTAAAGGTAAAGTTAGTTCAGAGGTGTGTCATGAAGAATTTGGAGCAAAATTCTTTGGCTTGAGTGTGTTTCTAGAGACATGGAAGGTCACAGGTTGATTTTGTCTCCAAATGATTATGTGAAACTGGTTAGCACGCCGATGGTTAGACAGTTCTATGAATAGTGTCCTGATTCACATGCTGAGGTTAAGTGCATGGTATGTACTAGACCTGGTGTTGCCCAAGCAGTGGGTGTTGTCAGCAAGTTCATAGCCAATTCGGGAAAGAAGCACTGGAGGGAAATTTAGTGGATTCTCAGGTATCTGAGAGGGATTGGAAATAGGGATTTCTGCTATGTAGGGTCAAGGACTTCTCTACATGGGTATGTAGATTTGGATGCGGCAGGGGACTTGGATGACATGAGTTGCATCACAAGGTTTGCTATGGTGGTTGGTCTTCAAGATTGATCTTGAAGAGGGATACAAGCCAGAAAACAAATTAGACGAAGTATAGGTGCAATTATTTATCTCCAAGTGGGAGATTGTTAGGTTGTGGAACTAAAAGCTTCACCCATATGCAAACAGAAGGAGGTTGTTGAGTTACAGGCAACTGACGTCAGTCTAATCAACTGACATCATTCATCTTTAGTGTTATAGTAACTGATGTTGGTTATGGGTCGGCCAACATCGGTCAGACAGGAACCGATGTTGGTAGCCTGTGTGTGCAAGCATTTGCATGCGTCTCTGGAACTGATCTATTTTTGGACGGACAGTTGGTTTGCATGGTCAAGACTAATTTTAGTCTTGAGATACAGTTTTAATTATTGTAATTAGAAGTCTAATTATTGTTTGTATGGGATCTATATAATAGACTCATGGGCTATATTGTAAGATTGTAGAATTGAAAGGCTTTTGTAGAATCAGAAGGGTTATATCCAAGGGAGAATCATAAGGACTTGGTGAGGCAAGGACAAGGATTCTTCTGGGTGTGTATGATCTTGGTCGGTAGGTGTGCAAGGCCAGGTTGATCTGTGGTATAGCAAGATCAGGTGAGATCTACATGTGTAAGTAAGATCAGTTGATCTGCAAGTGTGTGTGTGTGTGCATGGTCTAGGTTTGCAGGTGTTGCAAAACCAAGTTGATCTGCAAGTGGTAGCAAGATCAAGGAGATCAGCAACACAATAGGTAGCAAGATCAAGGGAGATCTACTTGGAGTATAGTGTGTACTCAGACTTGGAGTACGTGGAGTACTCGATTGGACTAGTAGTGATTGTCACTTACTGGTGGTACTGGCAGTAGTGATACTGACTGGTTGGAGGTGAACACCAACTCTGTGTTTGAGTTGTGTGTTGGGACCGTAATTGATGAGAGTGAACTCTTGAAGGTGAATTACTGTACACTTGGTGTGGGAAGCCTGAAAGGTGTGGAAGAGTGTGGCATCTCTTCATTGTAATTCTTTTCAGGAAGAGTGTTAATACAATTGGGTATTGTCTCTCATATTCTGTGTTATTTCTTATTTCTAGTTACTTGTGCATTCTGGTTAAATTTTGTGTTTAGTTGCTTATACAAAGGTAATCATGTGTGCTCTTCTGGAGCGTGGATCCTGACAAAATCCTTTCTCAGTCTTCAATCCCCTTCTGAAATTGCTTTGGTCCTTCATTTAATCTATTGGTATATCCAAATAATAATAATAATAACATTCTCTTTTTAATTACAAAACATAATTAAAAAGGCTTACTTACTATGTTCACGGTTAGATATTGGACAAAATTCCATTTGGTAGCTATCTCCAAGCTTCCATCTAGCTCTCAACCTCTTAAAAATAAAACACAGTCAAAAATCTGTGTCAATACAAGTAAAAATTACTCCTTTTTATAACATTTCAGCCACCGTGGCTGAAGTGGTCAAGACCTTAGCCTTTTAGGTGCCAAGTCTCAAGTTCAAAACCTCTTTCCTCCATTCTAGGCACCTAGGGAAGAGGACAAGGGTGGCCTACCTCCTTGGGTGCACTTTGACTAGGTTTGAATTTTTATTCCCTCCATTTTAGGTGCTCAAACTTTATGCTTTGTCCCACATGCAAGCGCTTGGTAAAATGATAAGGTTTTAAATAGCTTGTCACCTCCTTGGAACATGTCAACACCATTTTTCCACATGTCAAATGGCTATTGGCCCACTTGGCTTTTCAACAGTGCCACGTATTGACCTCTGATAGGTCCAAATGTCGATATGTTTTTTAATCACGTGCTGAATATCGCAAGTGACTTTTTTTTGACAAATCTTCAAATGACCATATCTTGAGCATTCGAACTCCATTTTTTGAACTGAAAAAAGCATCAGAAATCTCTTAACGAGCTCTATGCTATGCAATTATTTTTATCAAAATATGGAAACTTTTATTTTTTTCACAAATGGAGAGATCCACCTGGATCAACTATCATTGTAAATGGTTTTTATGTAGGAAAGTGATAATAAGCATGAATGAATGGATCCCTGTACTAGTATTGTTGAGGGATGAATTGCTCTGACTGTCTCACTTCACAAGTGATCATGAGGATGATATTCAGGCAACAAGTTCTCTATTAATTTTTTGTTTGCAAAGAAAGTGTTATATTTTCTATTATATAAGAGATTGGTTGAGAGATAAAAAATTGGTTTTCATTCAAAAGTTATGATAAATATATCCTAGAAACAATACTCAACCCCTATTAGTCGATTGTTATAACCCTAAACCCTAAACCCAAATGTTATACTCATACCCCATTTTATCTTAAATACAAACATGAAGGTAACTGGGGCCAATCCAAACCCATCTAACCTAACCATGAGTCTCGGATTTTATTTTGGCCTAAATTAGCCCATATTTCACAATACATTGATTTAATTAGTTGATTGTTGGAATTAGTGATGCAAGTTCTAGATGAAATTGAACTTTGTAAACCTATTTTTTTCTATATAGGATGTAATTTTAGGGGGTAAATTGACCCCAATATCATAAATAAATAAATAAAATAGTCCACAAATTCAATCATGAAAGAAATTTGGGTAAATTTAACCCCTTCAACCTAACTACAAGAACAAGATGTGATTTGAGGTTAAATTAGGTTTAATTTTAATATGAATTGATCTAATTAGTTAAATGATGAAACTAAGGACCTAATCTAGGGAAAATTGAGCCATGTGAACCTAATTTATGGGTCAATAATTTATTATATAATATGTAACATATGGTTTAATCAACCCTAATTTTATGACAAATGCAAACATGAAGTTTATTATGGCCAATTTAAAACCCTTTAACCCTACTTATGAGTCTACAATGTGATTCAAGGGGATAAATTAACTCTTATTTCCTGACATATTTACCCAATTAGCCCATTGTTACAATGAATATTGGAATTTGGATGAAATTGAACCTTGTGAACCTAATTTTTACTATATAGAGGTAATTTGGGGGTCAATTAACCCTAATATCATAGCAAAATAAAGAAAAAGGTCCACCAATTCAATATATGATCATATAGACATAATATATATAATGCATACATGTTATAACATGTACATGTTATTGTATCAATAGACAATAGGTCATTATCCAACGTTTAAGTTTTGAGAATTCTAACCTCACAGACATTCTCTACATCATTTTACATTTTCCACGGTTAAGACAAGAGGAATCAAATTATTTTATGGGTCCCACGCAATCAAAAGGAATCAAATTGCTCTTTGGGTCCCCCCCATCAAAAAGAATCAAATTTTTCTTTGCCTAGTCTTGGATGGTGAAGCCCATTCAAAGAAGATGAAGAAGTTAAATCATAAAACACCAGAGCAATTAAAAGAGTTGATATAAAAATAAAAGGTATGAATGCAAGCATTTCACTCAAAAAAAGGTACAAACATCACCCCTAATATTCCAAATTTCATAGATAATTATTAAATTAATAATAATTAATTGAATAGCGATGGTGAATATTTACCTATAAGTCCAAATTATGTTGCAATTCCATATTCAAAGTATAAAGTTTCTGGTTTTGTTCATGATGAATCTATGCAGGATGATTTTCCCTCTATCAATGAAGACAATTTCATGGAAACACATAATGATTAAAGTAAAAATGAATAAAATGTCATCCCATAATTAAATAATGAAAGCAACAATGAATAAACTAGTAGTGAACATAACAATTTTGAGACAACCTCTCAAAAAATTCTACCATTAACAACACCTCAAAGGATTGTGCATAGAAAAGACAAGTAATTAATTTAAGTTGATGAAAATGTTTTGAAACAAATGAATAAAAAATCTCTGACCACCATTCAAGAAGACTAATTAAAAAAATTGGAATAATTTTCTTGATAAATTAGATTTTGATAGTAAAAAATGTCAAGTGTTTGTCTCATTGACGAAATTGATTAAGATGAGAACTACAATATACACCCTAGGACTATAAACATCTAACATGGCCAATGAAAATAATAAAATTGTTGAAATTATACATGACATATATCATATTATAGGCCTGAAATCACACAACAAAGATTGTAATGTTGTCTGACGAATAATTACAACTTATGCAGTAAGTAGTCTATTGGAGAAAAAAAGATTGATTTAAAAATTTATCTAAACCCTATACATAAATAGAAAAATATTAATGAAATAAATTTCAAGACATCAAACACTTAATGATGTTAATACCACTGAGGTTTAGGTATTCTTTGTTAGACTTCCATGAAAGGACAAGGCTATAGTCGATGCTCTCAAAGATTTACTTGCATAATTTTGGAAAGACAATACAAGAGTTTCAACCAATACAAGAGATGTAGTGAAAATAAGAGTTGGTTTTCATATCCATAAACCACATCTAAAACATTTCTTGGATATGACCCAAACACAATTGTATTATAATTTTTTAGAAAAGTATACATAAATTTCAATAAATCAAAGATATTTCTATATGGCCAAACTATTTTATGTAAAAATAAATCACACACTCACCACTTGTTGTTTTAGGCAACATGTTTAATTTTTAATGCACTATGATATTTTTCACCATATACATTGTACTTTGCATACTAACAATATTTTGTTTGAATGTGGCATATAAATTCAACCAAAATCAGCCAAGAAATTTATTCCAATCATTTTTTGAAAGACTAGATGGATAGTTCTTTTATAACAAAGCATATTTGGATGGAAACTGCATCATTTATGATGGATTGCCAAAATAAAAAAATTATATCCATGATGATTGTACAAGTGTAATTGGATAAGAATTAGTTGGTTTGAGAAAATACAAATCTATGACTTATCAAGTAAAAGGTGGTAAATAATCTAAAACATGTGATTTTGTTACAAAATAGATATAAATTTAAGGAAAAAAATTTGAGTATGCAAGGCACATATAAGGTTAGATGGCTGGGTGAACATTTGAAGCTAAGAGAGGATATATTTACACTTGGGTATATTGTTTAAATAGTCCACTTTGCTAAGAATTATACATTTAAAACACAAATGGAATTTTAATCATAATATTACAAATCAATAGAGGTTGTCATATCCGTGCATATAACATTCATGCATGCACCTGATAGTACAAAACAATATCAAAAAATATTAAGGGAATGTCAATTATATGATAGTGATGACTAATCACATTATAAAGAGTATATGCAAGGTTGTTTTGAGAAGTTTTATGGATAGTTGACTGAGAGTAACATTAATTTCAATCAACATTACATTTGGTCAGATAATTGCACATCATAATTATAGAATGCATAAATGTTTTATTAGTTGAGAAGTATGCATATTACCACTAGTGTAGAACATATTTGGAGTTTCATTGAAGCTAGCCATGGAAAAAGAGAGCATGATGGTGTGGAAGTATGTGTAAGAAGAGTCATTGTAAGAGAAGAGTTGAAGTCAAAATATGGTGTTGATTTGACCGATCCAACAACCATTTTCTAATGGTGTAATGAGAAAATGAGATAGGTGCTCAATAAGATTCTACTATTTATAGATATTTTTGGTTGATAGAGGAAGAAAACTTGGCAAAGTATGAGGAGTATATGACTATAATGGGATCAAGTGAGCTTTACTCATTTCATAGCTAAAATGCAAGTTCTTAGACTATTCATATGAGACACTTGGCATGTTTTGTTTTCCTGCATGTATGGACTCTATCTAGAGTGAGTATGAGTCAAAATAATGGGTGGATGAATGGAACTGTAGACCTCTAATTTCAATTGACACACATCATGTTCCATTAGCATTATAACTTACATATATGACATCATCACATGACTTTGACCATGCATCTGATCTAATGCAATCACGTACACTATTAATAATTATGTACTATTTATTCTCATTATCTATCTTGACAATGTCATTAAAATGGAACATATTTAAAATTTATTATCATTATATATCTTGATACAAGGCATGTTTTTACAATTATTACTGATGAGGATAATGTAGAGGGAATAAATTACTAATTATGTAGATGTGTAGAGGTAAATAAAAAACTGACTTCCCCAATCATAGATGGAGAAAATATTGACTATCCAACTAGGTATGTGGTTATCACTAGAACTTGGATTCAATGATATCTTATATAAAAATTAGATGTATGGTTTTTTGAAGACTTTGAAACACATAAGAAGATACCACGCTATTCAAATTTGGTTATTACAACAAATATTCAATTGGTCAAATATGGCAAGAGGCCATTAAACAATAATTTATGAAAAGCTTGTGAGTCAGACCATAAAACTATTATTTTTACTATCAAGATTAGAGTAGATCCTAGTGATTCAATGGATTGAAATTCCAAAGTATGTTAAATTGTCAAATGAAGATGTATTTAATTTTATGATTTTTTATTGATTTTTTAGGTAGTACATATAAATTTCATTTTTAATTACTTACTAACAATATTTTTTTTAGTTTAGTGGTGCTAAATAAAGTTCCATCTTCACACAGTTGGCACTGTTAGTAAATAATTTCATATTCTTGAAGCTAAGAGAAGCTTAATATAAGTACTCAATTATTACAAAAAGGGTGTTATTGAGGTCGAAATGGGTGGTGGGTTTCTCAATCAGGGATGATGGTAGGCTAAGAACATAGTCTTGAACATTATCTACCACCCTAAAGATGTTGACAATACCAGTTTCAATCTACGAAGCTTCATAGATGGACTTCTCCAATTATAGCTCTAACTTTAACAACATTTATTGTCAGTGTTTCCATGCTCTTGAACAATAGTGAAAACATGCTTCAGGTGGATTTGGACATTGTGGTCATGGGAAAACATGTCATTTTCTTATATAGATGTAATCAAAGTGAGGGACTTGAACCTTGAGGTCCTAGAGATATAAATTTTAGTTGGAGTATAAGAACTTGTCTCTTCATTATAAAAAAATTGTATTTCAAGACCCATGATTGCAACTTGTGCCACAGAGTGGTCCTGAAGGTTTCATCAACATGCTTCAAGGTAAAATTATATGGATTTTACATACACGTGATGGTTTTTTGGTTTGTGATAATGACTTATAGGTTTTTTATGTACACCTAAAGATAGGCTAAAAAATATATTTTTCTTGTATTGGGAAGGGCATTCTTGAGGTTGGATGGGTGGTGGATATCTTGATCGGGTGTGATCAAATCAAAAACTATATAATAGAGATTATCTACCACCACAAACATGTTTTCAATTCCATTTTCAAGTCATAAATCACCAGAGGCAGAGTTATCTAATTGTAGCTTGACTTTGACAATATTTGTTGTTAGTGTTTCCATGCTCCTGAATAGTAGTGAAAACATGCTTCTATGTGGATTTAGACATTGTGGTCATGGGAGCACATGTAATTTTCCTATCTAAATCTGTTCTAGGTGAGGTATTTTTACTTAGAGGTCATATATACAGAAGTGCAAAGTTTGTCTTCTAGGGTACCAACCCAGTGCTCAACATTTTCCAAAGATAGTTGCTTGAACATCTTTCTACCATCGTGATAACAAGTGTAATGTGTCTCAAAAAAGAACCAAAATTTTTGGGTTTTATCCTTAGTTTCACATGAATAATTACTAGTCAAGTGATTAGAATAACATAGAATCCAACATGCTAGTGTCCTGATATATCACGCAAGTGATATCACGTGCTCACTTGAGGCATATAACCTAAACTAGTTGTTGGTGCATTTATTTGCTTTATTGTATTTACTTGTATTTGTTATTTAGATTTGTGCACTAATTACTTATTTTAATTATTTTATTATGGTTATTAATAATTTTCATCAAATAAGATAAGCTTGTTTAGCTAGTAGTCAACTTGGACACCTATCTTGTTATAGTGGAGTTCCATTCCGCTATTCAGGATAAGATTGTTTAACTAGTAGTCAACTTGTGTTGATCATTTACACAAGTTGGATGCCTATCTTGTTAGTGTGGAGTTGCACTCCACTATTTTTTTAGTTAGATATCATTTGAGCTACACGTGTTGTGTGAGTTCACTATTCTTTATCATGCACGCCTTGCTCTATATAAGCAATGGCTATTTGTTTATTCTCTATCAAATTAATATTGAATTATCAAAGTAATTCATCATATTTGAGTTATTTATTCATTTATGTTATTATCTTAGATATATAGTTATTGTTTATTACTATTACTATTTTTATCTCTTGTTCATGCTTTTTATTAGATTCATTAGATCTTGTAGCTAATTCTAACATGATACCAGAGCCATATTGAATATATAGATTACTAAATATTTAAGGGAAAATATCTAGATCTAGCATCAATTTTTTTATTTTATAGACAAGAAAAAATTATAGGTTTTTAGAGAATTTATGACCTCACCACTAAGTTTAGAGTGCCTGAGATAGTCAAAATCATCTACAATTTTGTCCAAATTGGGCATAAGAGGTAAAATAAGCAAGGTTTTAATCTAGAAGTACCATGCCTAATTTTTGTAGGTACCTAAAACTCGAAGGAATTTTGAAAAAAATAGATTTCATAGTTATGTTTGAAAGGCATCAAAAATTACTTATCCATATAAAATTTGTCGAATTTGGACACAGTCACCTGAAAGGCAATTTTTTTTGCTCCTAGGTATGGTTGTATGGATCGTATGGACTATGCAGGCAAAAAAAATTGAACAAAAAGAGGTATTTTTTAGCAAACTTTTTTTGAAACAGCTTAAAATTTTGTCCTCTTCACTATTGTACTTTCAAATTTTTCTAGATTTTTCTAAAATTTAGTGTTAAGTTGTAGAGCTAAAATCTTCACTGATGTAAATGGTGGAGGTTGCTGAGTGTCACAGTAACCAACATCAGCCAGGCCAACCGACGTCGATCAGGGGTAGACCGAAAGCTACCGACATTGGTCATTCATCAGCCGACATCGGTCATCTCTAGACAGGCAAGAACCGACGTCGGTCACCTGTGCGTTCCAAAACTGGTCTAATTTTAGATAGACAGTTTGTTTGCATGTAAAAGACTAATTTTAGTCTTGAGTCCACTTTTCTAATTATTGTTTACTTGGGATCTATTTAAGAGACCCATGGGGATGTATTGTAATAAAGGACTAAGAAGGATTAGATCCTCAAGTGTAAGATCAATTGATCTATAGGGTGTGCAAGATTAGGGAGATCTACATGGTAACTAAGATCAATTGATCTGCAGGGTGTGCAAGATCAAGAAGGTCTGCTTGGTGAGCAAGGTCAATTAGATCTTGTGTGTGTAAGGTAGGTAAAGCAACCGTTGAGTTGATTGTCACTGGTGGTATGGTAATCAGAGTAGGCAACAACAACCATTGTGTTGATGGTTGATTGTCACTTGGAGGGAACAACAACTCGGTATTGATTTGATTGTTGATTGTAATTGAGAGAGAGAAAACTCTTGAGGGAGAATTATTGGACACCCAAGAGGTGTGGAAAGAGTGAGATTTCTTCATTGTATTTTCTTCTGGAAGAGTGTTAATACAGATTGTATTGTTTCTCGTATCATATATTCTTTGCTATGTCTGAATTCTAGTTACTTATTACTTCTGGTTTAATTTCGTGTTTAGTTGCTTATACAAAGGTAATCAAGTGTGCTCTTAGGAGTGGATCCTAACAAGTGGTATCAGAGCTTGGTTCAGAGCTTGGTTCACTAACACCTTAGTTTCAGAGTGTGTTAAGTGTTTGTTGATTATAAGTCACTCACAGGGGTTTCTTTTTGAGTGGGAGTAAAGCAATGGTAGAATAAAGTATGCTAAGAATGGAGAAATTCAATGGCAAGAATTATCAATTATGGAGGATGCAGATAGAGGATTATCTATATCAAAAAGATCTGTACTTATCGTTGGGTGGGGTTTCATGTAAGCCCACATGTATGCATGATGAAGAACGGAAGGTTCTTGACAGAAAGGCTCTAGGAGCTATAAGGCTGACCCTGGCAGCTTCTATGTTTTTCAACTTATCTCAGGCAAGGACAACGGTAGAGTTAATGGAATCTTTGGCAAATTTATATGAAAAACCCTCAGCTTTGAATAAGGTATTTCTTATGAAGCAATTATTTCATTTGCAAATGCTGGAAGGTGGATCTGTATATAGTCATCTTAGTGATTTCCATGGTTTGGTAAACTAGTTAAATTCAGTCAAAATAGTTTTTGATGATGAAATTAAGGCTCTCTTAATCTTATGCTCTTTACCAAAAAGCTGGCATAGCTTGGTAATGGTAGTAAGTAATATTGTGTCTGCTTCAAATATCTTGAAAGTTGATGATGTTGTTAGTGTAATCTTGAATGAAGAAATTCACAAGAAAAGCACAGGTGGGACATCAGGTAATGCTTTAAGTGTTGAAAGAAGGGGATGGCAAAGAGAGAAGAGCAAGCAAGGGAAATCAAGGTCAAAGATAGGCAGTGGATCCAAATCTAGGTATGGCAGTATAATCTGTTGGAATTGTGGAAAGAAAGGACATGCAAAGAAATATTGTTGGTTAAAAGAAGATCAGCATGAAAGTAACGAAGAAGCAAAAGATGCAGGTATTATTTCATAGGATGCTCTTACATTTTCTTTGGATAGTCATGTAGAATCATGCATTATAGATTCTAGTGATTCTTTCCATGCAACCCCAAATAGGGAATTTTTTCATGATTATGTCCATGAAGACTTTGGAAAAGTTTATTTAGGGGATGGTGAGCCTTGTCAAATGGTTGGCAAAGGGGAAGTGTAGCTAAAGTTACAGACTGGCAACACATGGGTGTTGAAGGATGTCATGCATGTACCCATCCTGAAGAGGAATTTGATTTTTGTAGGGAAGTTGGGTGATGAGGGTTGTACAGTAACTCTCACAGCAGAATCTTAGAAAGTTTCCAAGGGTGTACTTGTTTTAGCTGGAGGTAAAAAAATAGGTACACTTTATCTATCTACTTGTATTACTGATTCTCTTTTTATTTTATCTATTTTAGCTGTAGATGCAAAGATGTGGCTCTGTAGGCTTGGTCACATGAGTGAGAAGGGAATGGATGTTCTTAAGCCAAAAGGTATGTTTTCAGATTTGATAGACTGAGATTTCTGTGAGCATTGTATTTTTGGGAAACATGTGAAAGTGAGGTTTCTCACAACTGGGTCAATAAAGAAGAAGCACAAGTTAGAGGTTGTTCACACAAGGGTGTGGAGACCAGCTCAAGGAGCTTCTATTGGAGGATCACAGTGGTATGTTTTTTCCATGGATGATGCTACAAGAAAGGTATGGGTTTATTGCATAAAGAGAAAATTGATGTTTTTGACATATTTAAGAACTAGAAAGCCTTGGTTTTCAAGGAAAAGATGATGGATAGAGATCAGCGCAAGAGCCTAAATAATTTTGAGTAGGGCAAGGTTGATTTGGACAAGGTTATGATCCAAAATGAGCTCGTAGGTAAAAGTCATCACTCACAGGAAAACATAGTTACCGACGTCAGTCAAGTGAGAACTGACGTCGATTAGGCAGGAACCGATGTCGGTCTGGTGGAGACCAAAGTCAGTGATGTCAGGGAGGTGGACACCGACGTTGGTCAGGGAACCGATGTCAGTGATCAGGTGGACACTAACATCGGTCAGGTAACTAACGTTGGTGGTCAAGTGAGAACTGACGTCAGTCAGGTCGGTCGCATGGAATTGACATCAGTCAGATGCAGACTGGGAGATGATCAGGATCGGTCACTGTTAGAACAAAATTTGGGTAGACAGCAAGCTGTCAAGGAGTCTCAAATGCCCATGTGGAGGTCTGAAAGAGTAAGTAAACCTCAAAATCATTATTCCCCTTCTTTATACTACTTGTTGCTCACTGATGGTGGAAAACTAGGAAGTTTTAAAGAGGCAATGCAGGTAGAATCCAAGAAACAGTGGGAGCATGGCATGAATGAGGAAATTGATTCCTTAAAAAAAACCAAACATGGGATTTGGTTGAGTTGCCAGCTGGAAAGAAATCACTGAAAGATTAATGGATTCACAAGTTAAAGAAAGGAGAGAATGGACAGGTGAGACAGAAGGCCAGGTTATATGGTCTTGAGCAAGCTCCAGGACAGTGGTATTTGAGGTTTGACAGGTTTATGACAAAGCATGGATTTAGTCAATGTCAATGTGGCCATTGTGTTTATTTTACCAGGTTGGATAATATTAACTACATTATCATGTTACTGTATGTAGTGTATATGCTTGTTGCAGGGTCACACATGCAGGGAATTGCTGAGCTAAAGGTAAAAGTAGCTCAGACATGTGCCAGGAAGGATTCAGGAGTAGAAATCTTTGGCATGAGTATTTCTAGAGACAGGGAAGATCACAGGTTGATTTTTTCTCTAGAGGATTATGTGAATAAGGTAGTGGAGAGGTTTAATTTACAGGATGCAAAACCAGTAAGCACACTTATGGTTGGACAGTTCAAGTCGAGCTATGAATAGTGTCCTAAATCACATGATGAGGTTGAGTACATGGTATGTATTAGACCTGATATTACCCAAGCAGTGGGAGTTGTCAGCAAGTTTATGGCCAATCTAGGAAAGGAGCACTGGAAAGCAGTTCAGTGGATTCTCAGATATCTGAGAGTGACCAGTCGCAGGTATTTATGCTATGCAGGGTCAAGCACTTCTCTACATGGGTATGTAGATTAGGATATGGCAGGTGACTTGGATGGTAGGAGAAGCACCACAAGATATGTGTTCACTATTGGTGGTATGGTGGTTAGCTAGATTTCAGAGTTGTATAAGGTTGTTGCAGTCATGGTGGCTAGTAAGGATAAGAACCCTGCAGGTATGTTAACAAAGCTGAGAACAAAAGAGAAGTTGAATCTTCAGTCAATTTTTGTTGGTCTTCAAGACTAAACTTGAAGATGGGGATACAATCCAAAAACAAATTAGAGGATGTTATTGTACAAGTACAGGTGCAGTTGTTTATCTCCAAGTGGGAGATTGTTATGTTGTAGAGCTAAAAGCTTCACTGATGTAAATGGTGGAGGTTGTTGAGTGTCACAGTAACTGACATCAATCAGGCCAACTGACATCCATCAGGGGTAGACCGAAAGCTATCAACATCAATCATTCATCGGCTGACGTCGGTCATCTCCAGATAGATAGGAACTGACGTCGATCACCTCTGCATTCCAGAACTGGTCTAATTTTAGACAAACAGTTTTTTTGCATGTAAAAGACTAAGTTTAGTCTTGAGTCTACTTTTCTAATTATTGTTTGCTTGGGATCTATTTAAGAGACCCATGGGGATATATTGTAATAAAGGACTAAGAAGGATTAGATCCTCAAGTGTAAGATCAATTGATCTGTAGGGTGTGCAAGATCAGGGAGATCTACATGGTAAGTAAGATCAGTTGATCTGTAGGGTGTTCAAGATCAAGAAGGTCTGCTTGGTGAGCAAGGTCAATTAGATCTTGTGTGTGTAAGGTAAGCAAAGCAACCATTGAGTTGATTGTCACCGGTGGTATGGTAATCAGAGTAGGCAACAACAACCATTGTGTTGATGGTTGATTATCACTTGGAGGGAACAACAACTCGGTATTGAGTTGATTGTTAATTGTAATTGAGAGAGATAAAACTCTTGAGGGAGAATTACTGGACACCCAAGAGGTGTGGGAAGAGTGAGATTTCTTCATTGTATTTCCTTCTAGAAGAGTGTTAATATAGATTGTATTATTTTTTGTATCATATATTCTTTGCTATGTCTGAATTCTAGTTACTTATTACTTCTGGTTTAATTTCGTGTTTAGCTACTTATACAAAGGTAATCAAGTGTGCTCTTAGGAGTGGATCCTAACATTTAAGTTTTTATACGACAGCTCTTGTCCATCCTCATTTTTGTAACTTTAGAGGCTCATAAATTTCACATACAACCTCGAATTGAGGTCCCCTTTTTTTTTTAAGTTAATATTTTTTTGAGTAAAATGCATTGGTGTAAAAAAATTTGTAATAAAATGCATATTTTTTATACTTTTAGACTAGAGGGTCAAATTGAGTTTTTTGTAAACTAGAAAAATTATAATCCAAACTTATAAATGTACCCAATTATAAACTACCAAAAAATACTTGTTGGGTGGGATAAAACTAATTAATTTAGAGGGATTTGAGGTGTGTTATGTACTTTGATTTCTGCTTTGTAACAATTTATTTCCAATTACATCATGGGGAATCCTAAGTTCTCACTATTAACATCATATAACTATAACCCATGGAAATAGAATGCTTGGAATGCATTAATGATGCTAGGATATATGCTTTACATAACAACTCTTCTTACTCCCCTATTGATGCAAAAGAGTTACAACACTTTTTCTTTGAAACTACTAAGGTAATTGGATGTATTCGATCTTACATGTCTTTAGATTTGAATTTCCATCTTGATAAATATACAACTCTAAAAGAGGCTTGGGATAAATTAGCATCATTATTTGGCAAAATAGATGAGGTTCGTGGTTACCAAATTAACAATGAACTCATTAGTTTGGATCCTAAAAATTATGATACAATATAAGACTACAGCACTAAAATCATAGATCTTAGAGCGCAACTTTCTGAATGTAAAATTGATAAAAAGGATATTCAATTGATTTTTAGTGCCTTACATAAATTAGGTCATGAATATTCATCCTTTATCTCTAGCTTTCAGAATCATAGGCTCACATTGGGTACATATTATCAAATGCCCACCTTTGAGGTATTTTTTGAGATCATAATGGTTGAAGAAGAAACATTAATAGCTATGGGTCTAATCAAGTCATCCAAATCTCAAGATCTAGTTACAAGTCAACCTCAGCATATGCAAGTTTCAACATCAGCATTAAATACAGGTTCAAGTAAAAAGAAGCAAAATAATTATAATAATTCATAGAAAGATAAGAATAAAGAGAAACAATCTTCTTCACAAGGAGATTATAAATCCACTAATAAGAAAGGGGATTCACAAAAAAGGACTAGCACTCTTTGCCTTTATTGCAAAAAGGGGTTTCATGGTGATTAATATTGTTGGAAGAAAGAGATTGATGACCTTAAAGGTCTTTTCAAAAATAATAACATCAATCAATCATCTTTAAAGGATTCTTCCACTCCTTTAAATTCAAGGAAAAAGAAGGCTACGACACTAGTTGCATTGGTAAATTCTCCCAAGTCATGTGTAATTGACTCAGGTGATTCACACCACATGGGTTCTGATCAAGAACAAATTTTTGGATTAGAACCAAGTTCCTTGCCTCATATACTCATAGGTGATGATTCTAAGGTAGATGTTATAGGAAAAGGTATAGTTTATGTTGATAGTGGTGTATTTGAGGATTTCCTTTATGTCAGAGTTATCAACTTTCTCTCTGTCTACCAAATCACTCACTTTGATATTGGTAGAAAAGTTGAGTTCATACTCGATTCTGTATCAATCAAAAAATTAGAGGATAATGCCTTAGTTGTAGTGAGAAAATTCAACAATAATACTCAAATTTATTCATTCTCCCACTTTATGCATCAGTCTTACTCTACAGCTTTACTCTCACACATTGATTCAGTGAGTAAACTATGGCATGAGTGATTTGGTCATCTGAACTACTACTATTTATAGCAGCTTAGTCAATAGGAGATGGTTAAAGGACTTTCGCAAATTTAGTTTTTAGGGGGTGTATGTCATGGTTGTGCCTTAGGCAAGCACCCAGAGGATAAGTTTGATAAAGGGAAGGCTTGGATGGCTACACGAGTCCTTGAACTTGTTCATTGTGATTTAGCGGGTCTATTACCTATTTTTCCTTTTAGTAAAACCCAATATGTTCTCATATTTATTGATGACTATTCCAAATATACTTGGGTTTATTTTTTGAAACTCAAGAGTGAAGTATTTGATAGATTTCTAGAGTTCAAAGCTCTAGCAAAAAAATAATCTGTGAATTATGTCAAGATCCACCACACAAATAATGGGAGGGAATATGTGAACAATAAGTTTGAACAATTCTATGATCTTGAAGGAATTAATCTTCTGCATTCAGTTGCATACACACCTCAGCATAATGGTGTAACAAAGAGGAAGAACAAATTCTTAAAAGAGATGGCAAGTTGTATGATTCATGTAAAATCATTAGTACCTAAGTACTGGGTGGAAGTAATCAATTATGTTGCATATATAGAGAATAGAGTTCCTCACAAATCTTTAAAGGGGATAACACGTCTTGAAGCTTGGTGTGATAAGAAGCCAAATGTGCATCATTTTAGAGTCTTTGATAGTCCAGCATGGGCTCACATACCTTCAGATAAGCATCATGATTTAGAGCAACAAATATGAACTTGCATATTTATGGGATATCCTGATGGTGTTAAGGAATATCAGCTCATTTATCAATATTAACATGAGTTTATTATAGCAAGAAGGGTTTACTTTGAACAAAGTCCTTCAGACTTGCCTTCTAACATTTCTCATTCTTCTTCCTTAAAAGAATCAGATAGCAGTGATGATGATATTCCTACTTCATCTACTCATAGGGATGATGAGGTAATACCTCTCCAACAAGGTTTGATAGGTCATATTCCTCCTCCTCTATATCCTCACCCATTGATGCCTTTGTGGGCTAGACAGACTTTGGTGGATGCAGACCCTCTTGTAAGGGATCCATCAGATAAAAGGAAAACATGGTCACAACATGATCTTCCATATTCCTACATTGCCATAGCTTCTGATCCACAATCTTTTCAAGAAGCCATAAGGACAGTTAAGTGTGATTTAGTAATGTAAGAAGAGTATGACTCATTGATTAGAAACAACACTTGGGATCTTGTTCCTCTTCCTAAGGGAAGAAAATTAGTATGATGTAGGTGGATATATCAGACTAAGTTTATAATGGATGGAAATATTGATAAGTATAAAGCATGCTTAGTGGCCAAAGGTTCTTCCCAAGTGGAATGCATTGATTATACAAAAACTTTTGTGCTTGTTGCTAAGATGAATTCCATTCACTTGATACTAGCTATTGGTGCAGCTCAGATGAATGTGAAGAGTGCATTTCTTCATGAGGATATTCATGAATAAATATATATGGATCAGTCCTAGGTTTTCATTTAGGATTCTTCATTGGTGTGCCACTTACAGAAGTCTCTCTATGGTTTGAAACAAGCCCCCAGGGCTTGGTATTCCAAAATAAACACATATCTTCTTTCAATTAGGTTCTCAAGATATCACTCAGATCTAAATATCTATATTTTATGATAGGAGTATTTACTATTATACTTAGTTCTCTATGTTGAAGATCTCATTGTTAGAGGGAGTATAACATCCATCATCAGTAGTGTTAAGAATCACTTCATGACAAGTTTTCTATGACAGACATGGGCCTATTACACTATTTTTTTAAGATTCAGATAGCACAGTATTTTTTGGGGATTACACTTTCACAACCTAAGTATGCCATGAACTTGTTAGCTCAGTTTCACATGGTTGATTGTAGGCCTACACTAACTATTTTCTTATCTAGAGTTAGACTTGAGGTTCATTGTTCCACTTCCTTGGTTGATGCCATATTGTATCACTAGATTTTAAGTAGCCTCATCTATCTGACTCATACATGGTATGAAATTTCATATACAGTTGGCATGGTTTCATGCTTTATGCAGATACCATATGAGCTTCATTGGAGATCTACCAAGCATATTTTGAGCTACATTTAGGGCACTATCAGATATGGGATTCACTATACAATAGGTATAGGTTCAGACTTGGTGGGATACATAGATTCTGATTAAGTTGACGATTATGATGATCGTAAGTCCATTTTTGGTTATAGCTTTCACTTTAGATCTGACCCTATCTATTGGCAGAGCAAGAATCAAAATGCTATTGCTTTTTCATCTATAGAGGCTGAGTGTCATGTCATTATTAATGCCACTATTAAGGTTATTTGACTTCAAAATATTCTCACTAAGCTTGGTGTTCTATTTCAGAAGCCATCAGTCATCTACTGTGACAATCAGAGCACTATTCAGATCTTGAAGAATCTGATTCATCATCAGAGAACCAAACACATAGAGATCCATATGCACTTTATGAGGGAGATAATTCAGGTAAAGATCATTGATCTTCAATATTATCCTACAAAGGATCAGATTGTAGATATTTTCACCAAACTTTTCACTGAGAGTAAGTATCTTCACTTGTGATCTTTTTTGAGCATGCAAGACATCAGTTCTTTAGAGGATATCAGTTCTTCAGAAGGTATACTAGACCTTCATTTTAAGGAGGTTTTTTTTCCTTTAGATTTTCCATTTTCCCTATTCATTTGTATAGAGTATCTAATATGGCTACACATTATTGGGACACTTATCTGCATAGCCTTACCTAAGCTTCACTTATGTAGGGGTGTTGGTGCATTTATTTATTTTATTGCATTTATTTATATTTATTATTTATATTTTTACACTAATTATTTATTTTAATTATTTTTATTATGTTTATTAATAATTTTCACTAGATAAGATAAGCTTGCTTAGCTAGTAGTCAACTTGGACACCTACTTTGTTACAGTAGAGTTCTACTCCACTATTCAAGGTAAGATAGGATAAGATTGCTTAACTAGTAGTCAACTTGTGTTGATCATTTACACAAGCATGACATATATCTTGTTAGTGTGAAGTTACACTTCACTATTCTTGCAGTTAGATATCAATTGAACTACATGTGTTGTGTGAGTTCCCTGATCTTTATCATGCATGCTTTGACCTATATAAGCAATGGCTATTTTTATATTCTATATTAGATTAATATTGAATTATCAGATTAATTCATCATATTTGAGTTATTTACTCATTTTTTTTATTATCTCAGATATACAATTATTGTTTATTACTATTATTATTTTATCTATTATTCATGCTTTCTATTAGATTCATTAGATCATGTAGCTAATTATAACACTAGTTCTTATTGATTCTACTATGCAATGGTGGATAGACAATTATCTTACTTAGGCACTTGAGTTAACACATTTAATCATTATTACTATAGACATCACTCTAGAGTTATCCATTTAATGCATTCACATAGTGCATGTACTTATCTAGTATCATAAAACCAAAATTAATACCAAAGAGATTTAGTACATCAATATTTATAGACAAAGTATTAGTTCCATTGATATCATTTGATAAGATTACAAAGGTATTGCATTCAGTACATAATCTTTCCAGATATCTATCTTGAAAACAACACATCTACATTCAACAACACTTTCTAATCAAAACTAAGAGGTATTTATATACAAGATGACCCCTTCTCAAATTACATCATTAATACATTATAGATGACAAGCCAATGAATATTTTAAAAAAATAAGTCATGGTGATCCATTATCATTAAGTTATTTTTGACTCGGGTCTAATAGCTCCTATATACTCTTTTTATGCTAGATATTTACTTTCATGTTCCTCTTCTCTCATGGATCGATGATAGATTCGTGATTGAGTAATATCTAATGCTTCCATGAACTAATTTACAACTGCCTCCACTTTTTGTGCCCTTGTATTAGTCTTATGTATTTTTGAGTCTTGCACCTTATGTTTCTTGTTATTCATGTCCTTATCTTTTGTAACTTGATCTTTCATGCCAAGGTCTTTCACACTATTCTTCCATGTCTCTCTTCTACACCATTTTATCTCATACTAAGGACCTTTTCACTACTCTCACTCCCTTTCATCTTCATTCCATGGCTCCAAAATACTTAGAAAATAATATTACAAAATTTGGGGTCCAACAATAAATATATGATAAATATTGTCATGATGAGGCATGAATAATATTTGTTTTCTTTCAATCATGACAATAGAATATAAATTTGTATGCAATGGTGTGATTCAATCTATTATAGGTAATATAAGTTGAGGTTCATCAAATTTCAATGGCCATGTAATTACTTTTGGTGAATTTATTATGTGGTTTCATATCCTGTCATGAGTGATGTACATTCATGTATAGTGACACTCAAGGTCCTTGGCATCACTTATGGAGAACCCATCATGGTTTTACCTTTTTATATTAGTACATTGGGTACTATCCCCCATTCATGTGAGTATAAATAATTCATGTTTCCAACTCAATGGCTTGATTAGTTATTTAAAATTGAGACTTGATCAATCTAATTGTATCAACAATTCAACATAAGCAACTACTCTCTCCAAGCGCTTGAGTAAGAGGTCATGTTTTTTTCAAAACTCTTATCTTAGGATAGATGATCACAAATAAACTAATTTCACAAGTTAATATGGTCATGGGTATAGTGATGCATGATGAAATATTAATCTTTGTAACATCCCCACTAGGATATACTTAAAATACTGTAATTTTTTTAAAAAAATTAATCGTTGTATTCTTTTATTATATATCATCATGAGAATATAATTAATGATCTAAATAAAACATTCTAAATAAGGTAATTATAAATTAAGCATGTGACATCTACCTGTCATTGATCACTATCATCATATGAAACCCAACATAACTGAATATAGGAATTAATTATAGATTTCCATCCATGATTGGTACAAACAAGCAATCATTATTGTCATGGTACAACAAGTAAATAATTACATCTAATCAAGTATAATGCTTCAATAATAATAAATATAATATAATATACAAGATACAATGTTTCATGGAGCATGAGTTCCCTAAAATCTAGTATCTATGGCAATCTCAAGTGTAGTCTCTAAATAAGTATTGTTGTGGGGAAGGAAACCATCATTTGAGTGCTTTTTCACACCAACCATGGACCATAGATCCCCCACACAATTCCCCATCTAAGAATTATTCTCCCTTAATAGATGAGTAGATAGTAATGATGCAGGAATCTAGAGAGACAAGCTAGTACCCATGTGTTATATGATTTCTAATAAAATAAAGTGTACCATAAAGAAATTCATTATAAAATGATATCAAACAAACATATAAATCATACTTATAAAATGAAAATTTATAACTAACGTTACTTTGGTCAAAGTTTTCAATATATATTGATCCCTATAATCAATTAATTTCATGCACACCACTTGATCAGATTACCTTTATCTAGCATTCATAATACTAATAAGCTAGTGAAGTCGATCTCACTACTTACTTAATACAAGTAATGTGATATTTAGTTAATATAAATTTAACCAATAGAATCATATAAATTAATTTCCATTAGTAATCATAAAATATGATAAACACAGTAATAATCAAAATGCATATATTTAGTCTGTCAAACATATGAATGAATCTCTACAATATTATTGATCACATAAATAATAAGTAAATAAGTATATTTTATACCAACCCGATATAATCTATGTTTAGAATTCATAATCTAATTTTTTTAAGTATATTTAAATACATAGTATATTCTATGACAAGTAATAACATCATAGTCCATCATTTTCATGTACACACTACTTAATTTCAACAACCAGTGATAATAAAGAAAGTCATAATTCTCATGAAGACATAATCTTTCATTTTATATTTTTAATAGACCACACTCATATAGTTATAGTTTTCTTATCCTTCAAAATCTTATGACTTATTATTATTTATAATAGATATAAGCACACCTCTATAAATCTAGATAAATTATATTTATAAATCTAGTTTTATTCGAAATGTTATCTATATGTAGTGTCGCAATAACATTCATATGGTATATTTAGATCCATAATTTTATTAATATACATCATTTGAATGTTTTAATAGCTACTCCATATAATGTAATATCTGATTAACTATATAATTTAGATTCATTATTTGATTACATACATAACATGTATCGTATATAAGTACTCAGACAACATATAAATACTATATATAGATGTCACTAGTCATTTTATAATTATAATCAGTGTATAACCATGAGCTTCAACAATTTAATGATTTAGTATAATATGATTTCAAGTCCAATTAGGCATTCCATTTTTTTTACACATATTTTCTTCCTTATGTTCAATTTCATTGCTTCCAACAAGTGGCATAATCACATTATTCAACCACATTGTTAGGTTTAAGTTTATATGAGTGAATTGTATTAGAAACCAAAATTTTATAAGATAATAATTAATAACTTAAGAATTATATGCATCTTATCAACACATACCTAAACTCTGAGCGTAAATATATCTATCAATGGAGCTCAACCTTAAAATAGTTGAATCATAAGATCAAATCTTCTAGATTTATTTATATATATTAAGAATCTCATTCTAACATGTTTATTGTAAAGGAATATTCTCTCATTGGTATTGGTTTATAATGTAATCATGCTTTAAAACCTGAATCTACAATAAATGCTCACCTATAATAAGATTCTTTAATCTATCAACTCCAAAAAACTAGTTTATGTTCTACGCACACACAAGTTTTATTGTAACCCACTATTGTTATTGAGGTCTACTAATCTTAAGTGTATTATTAGGTATTTATATACAAATATCACTATTTTGGATAATTCATTATGTTTTACTAATAACAACTAACAAACACATTTGTTTCCAATACTTATATATAATGGTATATTTATAATCTGTATCTTGTATCAACCCCATATCTTTTTATATATACAAGCCCATCAAGAACCATTGCATTTTAATATCTTATATACATATGTATCAACTATGTATATATATTAGGAATGAAGCATAACTACTTTATATTTAAGTATATCACTACTCTGTATACACTATTCATGTATATCATTTATATATTAAACCTACTTTGTTTGGTATTTATGATATTTATGTCTTAAACCTACTCTATATAATATTAAACTTACTTTGTTTAATACATATATTAAACCTATGTTATTTATGTCTTTATCTACATATCCAATAATATTATCACATGGGATCTAATGCGAATAACATTTGTAATTCAAATAAGAATATAGGGCTCTACTCTCATTTTGAGTTGGTTCTTAAAAATGATGTGCCTTATGTTTTCCTGTCAGACATCTATGCAGGAGTGGGGAAATATTCAAAAGGTATGTAGATTGGTTAATATACATATCTTAGTCATATTATATATATATATATGATCTAATGCATATATAAATCATTATTCTATTTATATAGTCTATTATTTATCATACTCAGATCACCCTTATATTATCCAGATCACCATAAACCTATTGTATATCACATTTATAGTTCACTACATATTCGCTATATTGAAATACAATATTCTCGGTCTATATATATATGATCTAATGCATATATAAATCATTATTCTATTTATATAGTCTATTATTTATCATACTCAGATCACCCTTGTATTATCCAAATCACCATAAACCTATTGTATATCAATTTATAGCTCACTACATATTCGCTATATTGAAATACAATATTCTCAGTCCATTATATATATATATATATATATATATATATATATATATATATATATATATATATATATATATATATATATATCATTCAGATCTGTAATAATAAATGTTATGTGACGAATATCAAGAACAAAAAAACATTTTTATAAATAACATAGGTTCATTGGAATACTCAGCGTACTATAATATACATAATACACTATACTCAGCATTATAATCAAACATATCAATATAGCACAATAGCCATCATAGTGCAAATGATCTTAGTATAAATATCCCCCTGGTTTTATAACAACCAAACTATATGATCCAAAGGTATATCACTGATTTAAATCTATGCTATGTCATTCATATTCACCTAGCTTAATATATGTATGGTTTATTGTGGGTTATGGGCATAGCTAAAATATTATAATGTATTGGATCAGTTTGATAGCATATATTATAATGTATAATAATTATACATCTATTCCACTAATATATAGCATAGTTTAATATATTAACGCTATACTTGTTAAATCGTAACTAACATAGAGCATTATTATTATTATTATTATTATTATTATTATTATTATTATTATTATTATTATTATTATTATTATTATTATTATTATTATTATTATTACTGGCTCTGATATATATATATATATATATAAATTAGTTCTCTATATATATGTTTAAATAAGTTCATTATTTTTTGAAGTCAATAGCTTACCAAATATATACATCTTTATTGAATATAACATGCAGATTATTGTATATATAATGTTGGTTTTAGACGTATTACATATATTTGGATTTAGATGTAAAATAAGCAGATCATTGTATATACATTATTTATTGTATAAAAAAATGGAAATCAAATATATACAGATCGCTTACCTTGTAAAAATTTCTCAATTGAAATGGCATGATAGGATATCTTCCACCCTTCGCCCTGCTCTTTCTCTCTCTTTCCTCGTATGTTGCTCCTTCCAATTTGCTCTCTTATTCATTCTTCTCTTATCTTTTACGCTCTGTTATCCCCTCCTCTAATTGTGCCCCCCTTTTATCTTTTTTTTCCTCGTATGATTTTATTTAAAGTTCGATCCCTTTTTTTTAAGATTGCTATTTTTTTTCTTTTATTTTTTTCAAAGCTTCCATATACATTAATTTATTTGTTTTTATTTCCTGATTATAATTTCATACATTACATTTACTAATAACACAATTATTTTATTCACTTTTCCTATTTTTATTTTATTATAATACATTTACTAATTATAACAAAATGACTTTATTTGCTACTAACTTATATTCCTCTATTATATACTTACATCTATAACATCCAATTATTCTAATGTTAGAATTCTTTATTTTTGTATTTCTATTATTCTAATATTCCTCAATTATATAACTACAAACACATGTATATTTGTGATCCTCTATAGCACTGGTTCTAATAATTATTTCATTAATGCATGTTCAGATGTATTATAGTTATTATTATTTATCCTTTACCATTGTGTGATCTTCTATAGACACTGCAAATGCATTTAATTTTTTATAATGCAATCACATAAGATTAAATCCACATAATCATTAAATTTATCTAACCAACTCATATGCATAAATGATTATCTAAATGTAGATAAAAAATAACATACTAATGCTAACAATTCAAACAATACATATAACATGTACTATTTAAAGTGGTGTGTGCAAGGGTTCTAATAATTCTTCTATCATTCCTCAATACCTCCATCTACATCACCCTCTCTGATGATGCTCTCCATCCATCATGATTTGAGGAATGAATCTCTCCCACATCCAAATCATGACAAGAAGGTAGTTAGTCCATAATATCATGACATATATAATAAAATATTGTTGAAATCACAAATCAATATGATCACAATGTATAGCTAACTCATAGCAATGCAAAATAAAATCAAAATAACATACAATTGTTCCATAACAACATATGACTTACTATTTAGTCATATAATAATCAAATCAAATTACCAACTATAAATATCCACAGATAATCAAGAAAATTTATTTAGTGAGAAATTAGGATGTAACATACATCCCCCCCTAAAATTGGTCATTTTCTTGATGATACTTATTCAAATATAAGTTCTGAATTAAAATATTCTTTAGTAGAAAAATAACATGGTATGAAGCATCAAATCAAGCAAATAATATGGAAATTATCTATAGAACTCATTATAGTCCTCTAAAGTAGCACTATCCTCGGATTATTGGTCTTATAAGAAATTACACTATGACATTTCACTATTACACAAATGAAGTTTGTGAGTGTCAATTACTTTGATTAGTTTTACCACGACCACCCCAAGGTCCAGAACCTGCAAAGCATTTCAATCCAACACATGTGAAAGATCAACTATATACTTTTTAAGATAAAAAAACATGGAAGACATTATGTAATAGAGTTATGGCTAGTGGCAATGCAAGCCTATACACTACATGATTGACCACTTCTAATACCTTGAAAGGTCTCATAAATCTTGGTGAAAGTTTCACTGACTTCCCAAATTTAATTGAAGTCTTTTGTGACTTAACCCATAAGAACACTTTATCACCTACTAAAAATTGCCTATTTACCCTCTGTAGTTCAACATAACTCTTCTACCTATCATTGGCATTAGTCAATCTTTGCTTGATTATTATGAATATAGGGCATTGTGCAGTCCCTTTAGCACCATGTTCCTCAAAATCACCTGATCTAACACATATATCCTTCCATTATATCACAAAATATCATCATTCTCTAATATAAATCTTTTATACTTAAGATTCTAAGCATTCTTAGACAATGATTTCCTGACCTGATAGTAGAATTCATTTCTTAGAGAGATTTCAATCACTTGATCTTTGAATTTACTCCTAATAGTACCTACAACAGCTATGTACCTTCTATGACTTAGGGCATCAACTAATCTATTTCTTGTGCCTTTGATATAGTTGATATCAAAATCATAATCAAAAAATAACTCTATTTGGCATCTTTGATGAACATTCAGATTCAATTAGGTGAAGAGTTTCTTGAGTCCCAAGTTATCAATCTTGATCTCAAACAAATTTTCTAACAAATAATGTCTCCAAACTTACAAAGTATGCATAATTACTGCAAGTTATAAGTCATGAGGGGTATAGTTCACCTCATAAGGCTTTAGCTTCATTGATTCTTAAGTTACTACTGCACCATCTTTCATAATAAATCCTCCTAGTCCATCCTAAAATGCATCTGTGATCATTGAAAATTAACCATTGGGATCAGAAAATCTTAGCATTGGTGTTCAAGTAAGCCTTCTTTTCAATTCTTGAAAATCTACTTCGCACTTATCTGACCAGATAAGACTTTGGTTCTTTTATTACAGAGAGGTAATCAGATTAGCTATCTTATAAAAGCTATGAATGAACTTCCTATAATAGCTATCTATAACATCCAATTATTTTAATATTCTAATATTAGAATTCTTTATTTTTGTATTTCCATTATTCTAATATTTCTCTATTATATAGCTACAAACACATGTATATTTGTGATCCTCTATATCACTGGTTCTAATAATTATTCCATTAATGCATGTCCAGATGTATTATAATTAATATTATTTATCGATTATAATGATGTGATATTCTATAAACATTGAAAATATGTTTAATTTTTTTATAATGCAATCACACAAGATTAATTCCACATAATCATTAAATTGACCTAATAAACAACATGTACATAAATGATTATCTAAATGTAGATTAAAAAAAGAACATACTAATGCTAACAATTTAAATAATAGATATAATATGTACTATCTAAAGTGATGTGTGCAGGGGTTCTAGCAATTCCTCTATCATTCCCCAATACCTCCATCTATAGCGCCCTCTCTGATGATGCTCTCCCTCCATCATGCTCTGAGAGATGAATATCTCTCACATCTAAATCATGACAAGAAGGTAGGTAATCCATAATATCATGACATATATAATAAAATATTATGAAAATAACAAATCAACATGATCACAATGTAAATAATATATAATATAACTATCTCATAGCATTACAATCATAAAATAAAAATAATATACAATTGTCTCATAATAACATATGACTTATAGCTTAGTCAAATAATAATCAAATCAAATTACCAACTATAAATATCTATAGATAATCAAATAAATTTGCTTAGTTGAAAATCAGAATGTAACATACATCCCCCTTAAAGTTGGTCATTGTCTCGATGATAGTTATTCAAATATAAGTTATAAATTAAAAATATTGTTTAACAAAAAAAATAACATAGTACGAAGCATCAAATCAAGTAAATAAATATGAAAATTGCCTATGGAACTCATTATAGTCCTCCCAAGTAGCACCATCCTCAGAGTATTGGTCCCATAAGAACATACACTGTGACATCTCTCTATTACATAAATAAAGTTTGTGGGTGTCAATTACTCTAATTGGTTTTATCATACCACCCCAAGGTCCAAAACCTACAAAGCATTCCAATCTAACACATATAAAGGATCAACTATATACCTTTTAAGATAAAAATATAGAAGACATTATGTAATAGAGTTATGGCTAGTGGAAATGCAAACCTATAAACTACATTATTGACCACTTCTAACACCTTGAAAGTTTCCAAAAATTTTGGTGAAAGTTTCACTGACTTCCCAAATTTAATTGAAATCTTATATGACTTAACCCATAAGAATACTTTATCACCTACTAAAAATTGCCTATTTACCCTCTTCAGATCAGCACAACTCTTTTACCTATCATTGGCCTTAGTCAATCTATGCTTGATTGTTATTGATATAGGGCATTGTGCAGTCCTTTTAACACCATGTTCCTCAGATTCACCTAATCTGACACATACATCCTTCCATTATATTGAAAAATTCCATCATTATTTAATCTAAATCCTTTATACTTAGGATTACAAGCATTCTTAGATAATGTTTTCCTGAACTGATAATTGAATTCATTTCCTAAAGAGAATTTGATCACTCGATCTATGAAAGTACTCCTGATAGTAGCCACAACTTCTATGTACCTTCTATGAATTAGGGCATCAGATACTCTATTTTTTGTGCCTTTGATATATTTGATATTAAAATCATAATAAAAAAGCAACTCTATCTAGTATCTTTGATGAGCATTCAGATTCAATAGGGTGAATATTTTCTTGAGTCCCGAGTTATCAATCTTGAGCTCAAAAAAAATTTCAACAAATAATGCCTCCAAACTTACAAAGTATGCATAATTTTTGCAATTAATAGGTCATGAGTGGTATATTTAACCTCATAAGGCTTTAGCTTCCTTGATTCATAAGCTACTACTTCACCATCTTGCATAAGGACTCCTCCTAGTCCATCCCTAGATGCATTAGTGATCACTAAAAATTGACCATTGGGGTTAGAAAATATTAGCATTAGTGATCAACTAAGCCTTCTTTTCAATTCCTAAAAAGCTACTTCACACTTATCTAACCAGATAAGACTTTGGTTTTTTTGTTACAAAGAAGTAATCAGATTAGCTATCTTATAAAAGTTCACAACAAACTTCTTGTAATAACCTACTACTCCTATGAAATTTCTTGCCATAAATTCTCTTTGCATATTAAGTGTTGAGTCTATTACTACCATTTATTCTACTATTTTTCATGTGCCTATTTCTTTCACTAAGGTTACTATTTTATTCCTTCTCCATTTGGTATTAATGTTTCTTTTGTGCCTCCTATTTCTAGACCAAATTTTAAACCTACATATTTTGGTCATAGTCTTTCTAAAAATAATAGGATTTCTATTCATATACATGTTAATTATAATTTTTTTCCTATGCCTGAAGATGAAATCCTTAAAAAAACTATTTAGACCATGTAGGTGATGTAATAACAAATTAACCAAGTTTCTTTATTGTCTGAAAAATGAAGTTATATAGTTACTTCTCACAATATATTACTTAATATCTTGGATTATGAAGTCATTATTTTCCCTTTCCCTACCATTTTTATTTTACCTAAGTTTTAATTTTTTAATTGAAAGGGTGATCCTTCACACCATATCAAATATTTGTTTGCTTCATGCCTTGACTTTGCACAAAATGAGATATTATTGACTAAGCACTTTGCTATATGTGTTAAGGATTATGCCTTGATTGGTTTTAAATCCTAACATTTGGCTCAATACATTACTTCAATTATTTGGCCATGTTAGCAATATTTTATGTTGCTATGATTTTTTAGATCATTTCATTGACTTGCCTAATTCCAGATGTAGTATAAAACTTGAAACATTAGATAAATCACCAATTTATTGATGTTTTTCCTCTATGTTTGGCAAGTCAACTCCCTCATGTGATGGGGATATTTTTTGTTTTTTATGTAATTTTAACTAGAAGGTATGAAGAGGAAATAAAATTGGAAGAAAAATGAAAATTCAGAATGGAGAGAGAATAAGAATACATGGAAGGGAACAATGGGAAACATTTAGTAGAGTAAATGTAGAAAACCACCTAGATAGCCTAGTTTAAATGGAATATGTTGGATAGTTCAACAATGAAATCCTGTATTCTCAAAAGGTGATAAAGGCACAATTTAAACACGAGAATAAATCACATCACCAGAAGGGTTTCAAGACACAAATTACTATGGAATGCCTTTGTATTTTTGGCTGAAAATGAAGACAAGGTCTCATTTTCCTCCTTTCAAAAAGGGTTTTATTTAACATCAAATAGTTCTAGTTTGAAATCTTCCTTTTAACATGTAAATGAAAATACTGAACAATTGATTTGATAAGAGTAAAGATTAATTGAAATCTATAAGTCTTTCTTCAAACTAGATTACGTGTTTATTGCATAAAGTATGTCCTCTATGATTCTAACATAAAGATTAGATAATCCAAGGGTTTACACATAATCAAGAAAGTAAAGGTTTTTAATGGATTTATTTATTTGTAAAACACAATGCAGATTTTATAAATAAGAAAAATAAAAAACTAAGAAGTAATCTATTCATATTACACATTAAATTTGCTTTATATCCAAAAAAATCATTGAAAATATAAAATTATACAAAATATGTAGAATCCCTTTCCCATGGGCTAATAGGAAGAAAAAATCTTCCTTTTTTATTACATTCATGTATTTTATAACATTTGTACCCTTAAAGTAGTTACCCAACTAATTTTAACTTGATTTGACCCTAAGACTCCTTTTGACTCAATTTGAGTTTGCTCACTTTTTATTTTTATTAATATCGAGTGCTTTTACAAAACATGCAACTTTTAATCATTAATTAATTCCAAAGAATAGAAATAATTTAGTATTATAAAATCACTAGAGTTCATATGTACTTTCCATCTCATGTCTATCATCAACTTGATGGTGATCTCTCTGACTTTGAGTAATATTGATAGTTGATAGATGTTCAACATCATATATTAGTCTTCACAAAAGATCTAACTATTTTATAACAAGATTCATGACTTACCCTTGTTGCAAATCTAGAACTTTTGATGCATCAAATATAGAAAAAGCTTAGCTGTAATTGTTAAAATGTGTAGGAATAATAATTTAGCTTAAGTTTGGATCCTATGTTGAATTTTCAAATGATTCTACCACTTTGATTCATTTTATTATGAATACCATTAGACAAACATAATTTTAACACATCTTGTGAAGTCCTAATTTCACTAATGACACTAAGAATTTTCAATCATGGTTCATTAATTACAAAATATCTTACAATAGGTGAAAATGGAGTAGAAATACCAATAGTTTTGGATAGAAACAAGTTTTATAATGATTAAATGGGGATATAGTGGTTCTTTGTGTCTATGTTTTGATGACTTCCATGAAATTTCATCTTTCAATGCAACCCAATTTTGAGGTGCCACTTGGCCTGATGCTAAAAATTCAAGAACCTTGAAGCTCCCATGGGAGTTATTTAAAGAGTAATTGTATCCATATTTCATACATTTATAAACACCTCAAATTTTATATCTTCTATTCACAAAGTTTTTTCATGTGTTTTGTTAAACATTTGGTGTGCATCCTCTAAATTCTTGGTGTAAACCATAAACTTTTACACTCTATCACTATGGCCAAATCTGATATAGTAGGGTTTATTTACTCTCTTGATTCTATTCATACCTTAAAATGGATGAATTTAGATTCTATTAAAGACATAAAATTTATAAATCATCTTTATAAGGATTATGACATTCTCGTCTAGGCTAATCAGATGTCTTCCTTAAATTTGATTTTTGTTCATAACACAACAATTTACTAAATCTTATTTGTAAAGATATATCTTCCTTTATTTTTTATGTTAACTAAAAATATAGAATATTTTAAAAAAATTATTACATTATTATTATTTCATTTTGACTCTAGATCAAAATTTCAAAAAGGCCTCTATATGAATCCTTAACGAGAAATCAGAATACAATCGTTGGAACCTTGTTTCCCTAGACCTTGATTAGATCTGTCACATTCTCAAATAGGCATATAATTCAAACTTAAAATATTCACACATTTAATGGTATTATATAATCCATTTAGGTGTTATAAAACTTAATAAAAAGGCTTTTATCATTCATTATACTTAATGAATGATCAACTTGCAAAAATCAAAGTTTACACTTAGGCCTAATGGTTCTTAATTTGCTCTGTCACTCTTTCATAATGGAGATTTCCTCTTTGATCAGTGATTATGTGACTTAAATAGTAAATTTATATCAAATTTCACCTTATTTTTCCTAATACATAGGTCTTGGCCATTTATTATACTCAATCCTTGAATAAGATATAGAGAATAAAGTTTTAGGCCTTATTTATTTTCACCTACAGAAAAACATAGTCATGAATATATTATATTAGAAATATTTTTAGGACCTAAAAAAAAATTATTCCTTTAAATTACCTTCTCAACCACCTAATTATCAAATTTTAATGAATTATGAGCATTCATTTTAAATTTATGCAAGGTTTAGTACTGTTGAATTTTAGACCTTACCTATAAGTATGTAGGTTGTATTTATTGAAAAAAAATTAATATAGGTATCAAAAAGTTATGAAATGTATTATAACACTTCAAAAACATCCTCATACACCTTTTTAACAAATTTAATAAAATTTGACTAAGTCGTTTTGAAGATATACAAGTTTTAATGCTTTAGAACAAACATTCTTTAGGCTTTATACACACAAGCCCACAATTTGAATTTTGGAAGTATATTCACCTACATGGATTATTTTATCATGATATAAATTCAAACACTTAAAAAACCTCATAACATATATATTCTCAAAAAAATTCAAATCATTTTCTTCATTCTTTTGGGATATATGTACGTTTTTTAGTCATAAAACCCTAAGTTGGGGTTCAATGTCTATTATAATGTTGAAAGGATACAAAAAGGAAAATTTAACCTTTCAATATTTTTTATTGAATAAATTTATTTATATTAATATTATCAAACCTATATATTTATTTACTAATTATGATATTCCCTCCAATAAACTTGAAATGAATAAAAGACTCTTTTATTCTTGACTGTCAGACCTCTAATTGAATTCGCAAACAATCACAGGCAATAAGTAAGAAAGCAATAGGATTTAAAATTATGAAGTATAGATGGATATATTTTTGGACTTGAACATGAAATCCTATATTTATTCTTGTATTTTAATCACCTACATCTTGGATACAATCCAAATACTTGATGGAAAATAACACTTCTTGATTGTTACAGTTTCACAATATTGATAATTCAAAACTACAATATACATAACCCTATTCCATCGTAAAAATAATGATTTAAAAGTGATATAAACATTCACTTACCTTTAATTTACAAATTTTAATAGATATAGGGAATTCCATTAAGTTCTCTTTCTTTATTAGATAACAAACTGATTACAATAATCCTAAATAACCCTTATAGACCTCCTTTCCTTTATCCTCTTTGAGCTCATTTTCTTTATTTCCACTCTCTCTATTCAAATTGTTATTGAATAATTTTAAGGTTATATTTTATCTCTTTAAAATTATTCTAATTTATATTCACATAACAATCTTATTTTATTAGTGGGTTTGTTCTATTTCTTGCTCCAAGGTTCCCTCCTACATAGCTATCTCTAAGATAACTTATTTTGGACTTGACTCAAGAACTAACCTTGATAAAGTTTTGACATATACATTTATAAATAAGGTACAAAGATATTTAAAACACCCTTTAAGGATTAAGTTAACTTTTAAAATAAATAACATACACACATATACCCTTCCAAGATGAGAAAAGTCTTGGAAATACCTTAAACATATTTGAATATTTAAACTCCCAATGTTGATGGGAAATTGAATACGAGGTTCTAGAGAAAAATTAGAAATCCTACTAACTTTTAAACCTCCTAATTAACCTTACAATACATTCAACACCAAAACATGGTAATTAAAAGATAAAATGAAGCTTGAACATTCTTCTTATTGACCACATGACCTTCAAGACCTATTTTAGACTACTATATACACAAAGGAACTTTCTTGAGATCATGTACCTATATCAGACTCCTTGAATTAAAAAATTTCATGATCTCCTACTCATGAATCTTATATTTTTCCTAAGCTAATGAAAATATACTTTTCTTTGCTTATATATCGTCTTCAACTAACTCACATATAAATACACATGCTCAATGGATCCACACTTACTTCTTCTCTTTGTTGTCTTCTTTAATGCTACACCTAGACATGAATAAAACTCATTAAAATAATAAATCATTTCTTCATTATGTCTTTGAGGCATCTTCCACTCTTACTAATTTTTAGCACATTGTTCATGATTCTAAATTATTGTAACATCAGGGTGTTTTATATACTCCCTTGTTGATTTCAAACTCACCTTCCATTCCATGTTGTTAGATTGTGATCCACCAAACTTTGGCTTATCAAAGTCTTTATTATCACTATGAAAGTGCTCTTTAATTGGATTCTTTACTCTTTTAATAATAACTTCTTTGCGTTCCACATTTTTGATCTATAATACTTCTTGATTTATCTCCTCTTGGTTACTTTCTTAATTTGCATATACTTCTTCTTTCAACTTTTCATAATTACTCTTTTTTTGTAGGTTCTCTCTTATGTAAAACACCATATTTTCATACCAAAAATATATGGACTACTTAAATTTTTCTTTATAGATATACTATTCTAGTAATTTGTTATAGATTCTTCATATGAGATCCCTTACATTTTGGTGTCCTCCAAGACAACTATTTGCTTTTCCATTACCTATTACTCTGTCTTCTTATTCATCGCATACACCTACTCTTTGGATTTTTATTTCTCTCCTTCACATGTATTGGGTTAATTTTCATCCTCTTAGTTGAGGATTATTCTTTATATTGTACTTCTACAATATGATTTTCATGGTTTATTAATAACTTGTTTTCTTTGTTCTTGTCATATTTTGAGGCCTCCATTTGGGCATTCTCTTCACCAACTTGCATATCTAAAATAACACAATTAAAAAACCATTAGAATCAAAATATTGAGGCTTAATTCCTCTCTAATTTCTTCCATGGGTTGCTTTTCTACCACCCTCATCATCCTTTACTAATTTTTGATTTCTTACTGCTTCTTTCTTCTTCTACTATTTGCTTGTTTGGCCACTTGACCATTTTCATGAATATGAATCCTTGTTTTTATTGATATTTAATTGATTTTTCCAAACCTTGAATTAAATTTTATAAGGTCTGATTCATCTCAATTATCTCCTTTTGCATATATTTTTCCTTATCACCTCATTCTTTGTATTTATATGGTCCTGCTCTTTCTTTTGTAAGTCCTTCCATTTCTCTTTTTTTACTCCTTGTGTCTCACCCAAAGTATTTATTTTATCTTTTGACATCTCATACAAGCTTATTTCAACTTGGATCTCACATCCAAGTATATTTTACCTTGGATTCTTTTCTCTCTAAGCTTCGTTGTGCTCATTTTTCTCACTTTCTTAAGCCTCAATGGGTTTTAGGACTGCAGAGCTATTTTCAATTATTTTCTTCAATCACAATAAAAATTATTTTCATTTCAAACCAAAATTATTCAAACTTCTTCTTTTACCAAGAGCTTATGTTAAGCTTTGATACCAAAAATGGTGTAAACCATAAACTTTTACACTCTATCACGATGGCCAAATCTGATATAATAGGGGTTATTTACTCTTTTGATTATACTCATGTCTTAAAATGGATGAATTTAAGTTAAATTAAATACTTCAAATTGAAACATCATATTTATAAGGGTTAACACATTCCCATCTAGGTTAATCTGATGTCTTCCTTCAATCTGATTTCTACTCATAACACAAAATAGTTTACTAGACCTTATTTGTAAAGGTCTATCTTCCTTTGTGTGTATGTTCACTCAAAATATATACTATATTGAAAAATTTATTACATTATTATTTCCTTATAACTATATATCATACTTTACAATAGGCCTCGATATGAATCCTTAACAAGAAATCAAAATACAATATTTGGAAACTTGTTTTCATATACCTTGATTAGATTTATCATGTTCTTAGATAGACATATCATTCAAACTTAGACCGTTTACACATTAAATGGTATTATATAATACATTTATGTCTTATAAAATTTAATATAAATACCTTTATCATTCATTATACATAATGAATAATCAACTTGCATAAACTAGAGTTTACACTTAGGCCTAATGGTTATTAATTTGGTTTGTCACTCTTTGACAATGGATATTTCCTCTTTGATCAGTGATTATGTGAATAAATGAGATAATTACATAACATTATACCATATGTGTCATGATACATATGTCTTGGAAATTTATTATACTTAGTTCTTGAACAAGATATAGAAAACAAAGTTTTGGGCCTTATTTCCTTTGGCATGCAGAAAACCATACTCATCAATATCTTATTTTATAAAAAAATTAGGACTTGAAACCAATTTAATAATTTAAATTAACTTATCAATCAACTATCTATAAAATTTCAAGTATTTTGAGCATCTGTTTTAAAGTTATGCAAGATTTAGATTGTTGAATTTTAGACCTTACCTACACGTCTGTAGGATGTATTTATTTAATAAATTTTTATATAAATTTAAAAAATCTATGAAATGTTTTATAAAACTTAAATAAAATAACAATACTCATTTATACCAAATTTCATGCAATTTTACTTAGTATTTTTGAAAATATACAAGTTTTAGTGCTTTAGAACAAACTTTCTTTAAATTTTATACACAAGCTTGCAGTCTACATTTTGAAAATATATCCACCTAAAGGGATTATTTACTCATTATAAAAATTTAAACACCTGAAAACCTCATAATACACTTTCTCACAAAATTTTAACTCATTTGATTCATTCTTTTAGGAGATATGTACATTCTTGAGACCTAAATCCCTAAGTTGGGGTTCAAGGTCTATTACAAGGCCAAAAGGATAAAAAGAGGAAAATTTAAACTTTTAAGATTAGTTAATTAATATTATAAAAACTATTTATTTATTTAATAATAATTTTTTTCCTCGAACAAACTTGAAATGAATAAAGGACTCTTTTATTCTTGATTGTCGAACCTCTAATTGAATTCATAGACAGTCATAGGAAATAAGTAAGAAAGCAATAGGATTTCAAATTTCAAGATTTGTTATTTAATAATTTTAGATGTATTAATATTATCACACCTATATATTAATTTAATAATGATTATTTTCCCTTTAACAAACTTTAAATGAATATAAGACTCTTTTTTATTCTTGACTATCAGACCTTTAATTGAATTCACAGACACTCATAGGCAGTAAGAAAGTTAAAGGATTTCAAAATTTTAAGAATATCTAGATATATTTTTGGAGTTTAAATGACCTATTTATCTTAAAAATCACCTAAAAATTTTATACAATCTGAATACTTAATGAAAAATAACACTTATTGATTGTTACAGTTTCACAATACTAATAATTTAGAACTGCAACATATAGAACTCTATACCAGCATAACAATAATTATTAAATGAAATCAAAATGTTCACTTACATGAACTTAAAAATTGGAATATATAAAATATTTCCATTAATTAGTCTTTCTTTACTATATATGAAAATTATTGTAACAGTCCTGAATAACCCTCACAAACCTCCTCTCCTTTATCCGCCTTGAGCTCCTTTTATTTATTTCCTCCCTCTCTATTTGAACTCTTCTTGAGTATTTTAAGGCTATATTTTATATCTTTAAACTTATTCTTAATTATATTCACATAACAATATTTTTTTATTAGTGGTTTTGTTCCATTTATTTCTCTCAGTTTCCCTCCTACATAGTTATCTCCAAGACAACTTATTTTGGACTTGATTCAAGAACTAACCTTGATCAAGTTTTGGCATAGACATTTATAAATAAGGTACAAAGACTTTTAAAACACCAAATAAGTATTAAATTACCATTTATAATAAATACCATACACATATATACCATTCCAAGATGATAAAATTCTTGGAAATACCTCAAACATATTTGAATAATGGAATTCCCAATTTTGGTAAGAAACTGAATAAGAGGTTCTAGAGAGAAAAATTAGAAGACCTACTAACTTTAAAACCGTATAATGAAACTTAAAAGGCCTTAAACATTAAAACATGACCATTAAAAGATAAAATTAAAGGTTTAACAATATTCTTATTTATCACATATAACCTTCAAGACCTCTTTTAGACTACAATGCACACAAAGGAACTTTCTTGAGATCATGCACCTGCATCAATTTCCATTTGCATTAAATTGGTGTAAAATGCATGAGAACATTGTCAATATATTCATGTTTTAAATACTAATCAATGTGCTTAATGATCCTTATTCCAAATCTAGTTATATTCTTGAATTTCATGAGGTGACATTTCATTCAGATATTTTGTTAAACACTTCTCTGTTATTGTCTACACTTCTACATTTGGCATATATGTCTATCAGGTTACTCTTTTATCATAAATCCTAATTTTTCACCTTAATTACATCATCTAGTTTTAAAATATTTACATTGATATGAGACCTTTAAACTTATTTATGAATATACAACATGATTTGAGGCTAAATTGGCTTTGATTTCATCATAGACTGAGCCAATTAGTCAAATGGTGTAATTAGTGACATGATTTTTAAAAATTTGAGCCATAAAAACCTATTTTCAATTGTATATGATGTGATTTGGAGTGAAATTGACCTTAATGTCATTGAATCTAATAAACCAAATAGTTGATTCTTTCAATCAATGAGGAATTTGAGGCCAATTTGAACCCCTTCAGTGAAACTACAAGAAAACTAAAGGAACATGGGCTATATTGTTTATTTTCATTTTGTCATATCAATTTCAAGGGATCTTAGCCAATAAGTATGAAAATGAAAGGAATTTAAAATGTGTTTTTTTTAGTGATCAATGTTGGACAACTAAGAAATCATATTATAAATCTGTAAAGGAAAAAAGAAGAAAAGATTATTATTCTTTCTTTATTTCATCAAATTTAAGATTGCATAAAATTTTTAGGTGAGTTCATGTAAGTTCAATGCGCAATTGTTCTGAAAAATAACCTTGTTTGGTATTTTGGGTCAGTGATTTTTCTAATTCAAGTGTCAAAATTTAGTCTGGAATTAAAAAAGAATGATGGGATGAAGCATTATTGTGTCCATGTTTAAAGGGTTAGATTGGAAGTGCATTTAATTTTTCAAAATGTTCATGGATTGAGAATGAGTGATGGATTTCACAAGCATCTTTCATCAACTTAAATTTGATCATAATGAAACATTATCACTGTAAATGTTTTTGATGTAGGAAAGTGATAATAAGCATGACTGAATGGAAACCTATACTAGTATTGTTGAGGGATGAATTGCTCTAACTGTCTCACTTCATAAATGGTCATGAGGATGATATTCAGGCAACATGTTCTCTATTAATTTTTTGTTTGAGAATAAAGTGTTGTATTTGTTATTATATAAGAGATTGGTTGAGAGATAAAATCTTGGTTTTTATTCAAAAGGTATGATAGATATATCCTAGAAGTAATGCTCAGACCCTATTATTCAATTGTTACAACCCTAAACCCTAAACCCAAATGCAATACTCATACCCCATTTTATCTTAAATGTAAACATGAAGGTAATTAGGGCCAAGCCAAACCCATCTAACCTAACCATGAGTCTAAGATGTGATTTTGGCCTAAATTAGCCCATATTGCACAATACATTGAGCTAATTAGTTGATTGTTGGAATTAGCGATGCAAGTTCCAGATGAAATTAAATTTTGTGAACCTAATTTTGTCTATATAGGATGTAATTTTGGGGGGTCAATTGACCCCAATATCATAAAAAAATAAATAAAATAGTCCACCAATTCAATCATGAAGGAAATTGGGGCCAATTTAACCCCTTCAACCTAACTACAAGAACAAGATGTGATTTGAGGTTAAATTAGGTTTAATTTTAATATGAATTAATCCAATTAGTCAATTGATGTAACTAAGGACCTAATCTAGGGAAAATTGAGCCATGTGAACCTAATTTATGGGTCAATAATTTATTGTGTAGGATGTAACATATGGTTTAATCAACCTTAATTTTATGACAAATGTAAATGTGAAGGCAATTATGGCCAATCTAAACCCCTTGAACCTAATTGTGAATCTACAATGTGATTCAAGGGGCTAAATTAACTCTTATTTTCTAACATATTTACCAATTAGTCCATTATTACAATGATTATTGGAATTTGGATGAAATTGAACTTCGTGAATCTAATTTTTACTAAATAGAGGTAATTTGGGGGTCAATTGACCCCAATATCATAACAAAATAAATCAAAAGGTCCACCAATTCAGTATATAATCATATAAACATAATATATATAATGCATACATGTTATAATGTGTACATGTTATTATATCAATAAACAATAGGTCATTATCCAGTTTTTAAGTTTTGAGAATTCTAACCTCACAGACATTCTCTGCATCATTCTACATTTTCCACGGTTAAGACAAGAGGAATCAAATTTCTTGTTGGGTCCCCACCATCAAAAAGAATAAAATTTTTCTTTGCCTAGTCTTGGATGATGAAGCCCATTTAAAGAAGATGTAGAAGTTAAATCATAAAACACTAGAGCAATTAGAATAGTTGATAGAAAAACAAAAGGTATGAATGCAAGCATTTCACTCAAAAAAAGGTACAAACACTACCCGTAATGTTCCAAATGTCATAGATAATTATTAAATTAATAATAATTAATTGAATAATGATGGTGAATATGTACCAATAAGTCTAAATTATGTTACCATTCCACATTCAAAGTATAAAGTTTCTAGTTTTGTTCATGATGAATCTATGCAGGATGATTTCCCCCTGTCAATGTTTCCAATTTCATGGAAACACATAATGATGAAATTAAAAATGAATAAATGTCATCCCATAATTAAATGATGAAAGAAAAAATGAATAAACTAGTAGCAAACATAACAAGTTTGAGACAACCTCTCAAAAAATTCTACCATTAACAACACCTCAAAGGATTGTGCAAAGAAAAGACAAGTAATTAATTGAAGTTGATGAAAATATTTTAAAATCAATGCATAAAAAAATGTTTGACCACCATTCAAGAAGACTACTTTAAAAAAATTGGAATAATTTTTGTGATAAATTAGATTTTGATATTAAAAAATGTCAAGTGTTTTTCTCATTGATAAAATTGATTAAGATGAGACCTACAATATACACCCTAGGACTATAAACATCTAACATGGCTGATGAAAATAATAAAATTATTGAAAATATACATGACATATATCATATTGTAGGCTTGAAATCGCACAACAAAGATTGTAATATTCCCTGATGAATAATTACAACTTATGCAATAAGTAGTCTATTGGGGAAAAAAAGATTGATTTAAAATTTTATCTAAACCCTGTACATAAATAGATAAATATTAATGAAAGAAGTTTCAAGACATCAAAGACTTAATGATGTAAATACCACTGAGATTTAGGTATTCTTTGGTATACTTCCATGAAAGGATAACGCTATCGCTAATGCTCTCAAAGATTTACTTGCACAATTTTAGAAAGACAATACAAGAGTTTTAACCAATACAAGAGATGTAGTAAAAATAAGAGTTGGTTCTCATATCCATGACCCACATCTAAAATATTTCTTGGATATGACCCAAAAACAATTGTATTATAAGTTTTTATAAAAATATACATAAATTTCTATAAGTCAAAGATATTTTGATATGGCCAAACCATTTTATGTAAAAATAAATCACACACACACCACTTGTTGTTGTAGGCAACATGTTGAATTTTAATGCACTATGATATTTTTCACCATATACATTGTACTTTTCATACTAACAATATTTTTCAAGAATGTGGCATAGAAGTTCAGCCAAAATCAACCAAAGAATTTATTTCAACCATTTTTTTGAAAGACCAGATGGATAGTTATTTTATAACAAAGCATGTTTGGATGGAAATTACATCATTTGTGATGGATTTCCAAAATAAAAAAATTATATCCATGATGATTGTAAAAGTGTAATTAGACAAGACTTAGTTGGTTTGAGAAAATACAAATCTATGACTTATCAAGTAAAAGGTGTTAAATAATCTAAAAGATGTGATTTTGTTACAAAATAGATATAAATTTAGGGATAAATTTTTTTATGAGTATGCAAGGCACATACAAGGTTAGATGGTTGGGTGAACATTTGAAGCTAAGCAAGCACATATTTACACTTGGGTCTATTATTTAAATAGTCAACTTTGTTGATAATTATACATTCAAACCACAAAAGGAAGTTCAGTCATAATATTACAACTCAATAGAGGTTGTCATATTCATGCATATAACATTCATATCAAAAAATATTAAGGAGGTACCAATCATATGATAGTGATGACTAATCACATTATACAGAGTATGTGCAAGGTTGTTTTGAGAAGTTTTATGGATAGTTGACTAAGAGTAATATTAATTTCAAACAACATTACATTTGGTCAGACAATTGCACATCATAATTCAAGAATGCATAGATGTTTTATTAGTTGAGAAGGATGCATATTACCACTAGTATAGAACATGTTTGGAGTTACACTTAAGCTGGCCATGGAAAAAGAGAGCATGATGGTTTGGAAGTATGTGTAAAAAGAGTCATTATCAGAGAAGATTTGAAGTACAAATATGGTGTTGATTTGACTGATCCAACAACTATTTTTGACTGGTGTAATGAGAAAATGAGATAGGTGCTCAATAAGATTCTACTATTTATAGATATTTTTGGTTGATAGAGGAATAAAACTTGGCAAAATATGAGGATTATATGACTTTAATGGGATCAAAATTTAATATGTTACTTATTACATTTACTTGTATTTATTATTTAGATTTGTGCACTAGTTACTTATTGTAATTAGTTTATTATGTTTATTAATAATTTTCACTAGATATAATAAGCTTATTTAGCTAGTATTTAACTTAGACACCTATCTTGTTACAATGAAGTTTCACTCCACTATGCAGAGTAAGATTGTTTAACTAGTAGTCAACTTGTGTTGATCATTTACATAAGTTGGACACCTATCTTGTTAGTATGGAGTTGCACTTCACTATTCTTGTAGTCAGATATCAATTGAACTATATGTGTTGTGTGAGTTTCCTGATCTTTATCATGCATGCCTTGCTCTATATAAGTAATGGCTATTTTTGTATTCTATATCAAATTAATATTGAATTATTAGAGTAATTCATCATATTTAAATTATTTATTCATTTATGTTATTATCTCAAATATATAGTTATTGCTTATTACTATTACTATTTTATCTCTTATTCATGCTTTCTATTAAATTCATTAGATCATGTAGCTAATTCTAACATGGTACCAGAGCTATCTTAAATCTATAGATTCTGAAATATTTAAGAGAAAAAATCTAGATATAGGATGAGTTTTTTTATTTTGTATACAGGCACAAATTAGAACTTTGTGCAAAATTTATGAGCTCAATATTGATTTTAGAGTGCCTGAGATAGTCAAAATCATCTACAATTTTTTCTAAATTAGGCACAGGAGGCAAAATTGACAAGGGTTTGATCCAAAAGCACCACTTCTAAATTTAGTAGGTACCTAAAACTTGAAGCATTTTTTATAAAAATGGACCTCATGGTTGCATTCAGAAGGCATCAAAACCTATAGATCCATATAAAATTTGTCTAATTTGGACACATTCACCCAGAAGGCAATTTGTTTTTGCTCTTAGGTATGATCGTACGGACTGTGCATGCAAAAAAAAAATTATCAGGTTGGATTAGCAAGAAAATTTGATAGGTCAACTTTTGGAGCCCATCATTTTAACAAAAAGATGTATTTTTGAGTGAATATTTTTTGCAATAGCTTAAAATTTTGTACTCTTCAGTACTGTACTTTCATATTTTTCCAAATTTGTCTAGATTTTTACAGAATTCAAGTTTTTATATAGTAGCTGTAGTCCATCCTCAGTTTTGTAACTTCAGATGCTCATAACTTTCACATACAACCTCGTATTGAGGTCCCTTTTTTTTAAGTTAATATTTTTTTGAGTAAAACTCATTGGTGTATAAATTTATATAATAAAATGAATATTTTTTGTACTTTTAGACTAAAGGGTCAAATTGAGCTTGTTATAAACTGGAACAATTATAATCTATCCTTGTAAATGCACTCAATTATAAAGTGCCAATAAATACTTATTGGGTGGGATAAAACTAAATAATTCAAGGGGATTTATGGTGTGTTTTGTACTTTAATTTTTGCTTTGTGACAATTTATTTCCTATTGCATCATGGGGAATCCTAAGTTCCCACAACTAACAACATACAATTATAACACATGGAAATAGAATACTTAGAATGCACTAATAATGATATGATATATGCCTTACATAACAACTCTTCTTACTCCACCTACTAATATAAAAGAGTTAAAAAACTTTTTCTTTGAAACTACTAAGGTAATTAGATGTATTTAGTCTTACATGTCTTTAGATTTGAATTTCCATTTTTACAAATATACAACTCCAAAAGAGGCTTGGTATAAATTAGCATAATTATTTGGAAAAATAGATGAGATTCGTGGTTACCAAATTGATAATTAACTCATTAGTTTGGATCTTAAAAATTATGCTACAATACAAGACTACATCACTAAAATCATAGATCTTAGAGCACAACTTTTTGAATGTAAAATTGATTAAAAAAAAAGGATATTCAATTGATTTTGAATGCCTTATACAAATTAGAACCTGAATATTCATCTTTTATCTCTAAATATTAGACTCATATGCTTACATTGAGCACATCTTATCAAATACCAACTTTTGAGGTATTCTCTAAGATTTTAACGGCTGAAGAAGAAAAGTTAATAACTATGGGTCTAATCAAGTCATCCAAATCTCAAGCTCTAGATGTAAGTCAACCTCAATATAAGCAAGTTTCAACATCAGCATCAAATACAAGTTCAATTAAAAAGAAGTTAAATAATCAGAATAAGTCATAGAAAGATAAGAATAAAGGGCAACAATCTTCTTCATAAGAAGATTATAAATCCACTAATAAGAAAGGGGATTCACAAAAAATAACTAACACTCCTTGCCTTTATTGCGAAAAGGGGTTTCATGGTGAACAAGATTATTGAAAGAAAGAGATTGATGACCTTAAAGGTCTTCTCAAATAGAATAACATCAATCAATCCTCTTCAAAGGATTCTTCCACTCCTTTAAATTCAAGGAAAAAGAAAGCTATGACACTAGTTGCATTGGTAAATTCTCTCAAATCATGGGTAATTGACTCAGGTACTTCACACCTTATGGGTTCTGATCAAGAACAATTTTCTAGATTAGAACCAAGTTTCTTACCTCATATTCTCGTAGGTGATGATTCTAAGGTAGATGTTATAGGAAAAGGTATAGTTGATGTTGATAGTGGTGTATTTGAGTATTTTCTCTGTGTGCCAGAGTTATCAACTAACCTTCTCTCTATCTACCAAATCACTCACTTTGATATTGGTAAGAAAGTTGAGTTCACACCCAATTCTATATCAATCAAAAAATTGGAGGATAATGCCTTAGTTGTAATGAGAAAATTCAACAATAATACTCAGATTTATTCATTCTCCCACTTTGTGCCTCAATCTTTCTCTACAGCTTTGCTCTCACACACTGATTCAATGAGTAAAATATAGCATAAGTGGTTTGGTCATCTGAACTACCACTATTTATAGCAACTTAGTTAGCAGGAGATGGTTATAGGACATTCACAAATTTAGTTTTCAAGGGGTGTATGTAATGGTTGTGCCTTAGGTAAGCACCCAGAGGATAATTTTGATAAAGGAAAGGCTTGGATGGCTACACAAGTCCTTGAACTTGTTCATTGTGATTTATCAGGTCTATTACCTACTTTGTCTTTTAGTAAAACCCATTATGTTCTTGTTGATGACAAAAATTGTGCTTGATCTTAATCAATCAACAATGGGAAGTTTCAAGCTATGGGATATTGCGGCTTCAAATAACCTCCAAATTTTAGAGAAGCTGATCTCTTCTTTTGCATCAATTGTTTGGGGAAAAGGGATAGGAAACTAATCAGAAACACAAATGCAGGAAATGAAACCTAACTATGGCGATGCGCCTGAGTGTAATCATAATCCAAACCTGAGCACAGTGAGACTATATATGGGATTCAATTACATTTAAGAGTAGACAAGTGCATGATCAATGCAAAAGATCGAAATAATAGAAATAGAGGCTCACAATAGCGGCTTCTTTTGCTGAGATACAAAAACTATCAACCAAGGCATAGTGTTCAATCTTCTTAATAGAATATTTCAATCACATAAGAGGCACATAAATCACATACAGTTATGTAAAGCTTTCAACTCAAGAAAATGAGACAAAAGCAAATGACATTCCTAATCACAACACTAGAAAATCTACAGTATAGACTACTTTGCAAATGACACAAATAACATCAACCAAGGCATAGAGTTTAATCTTCTTAATTCATTCATCTACATAAAAGGCATAGAAACATGCACAGTTAAATTAACTTTACAACTCAAGAAAATGAGACAAAAGCAAATGATATTACTGGTCAAAATTCTAGCAAGTCTAAAACTATAGAATATCCCCCCTTTCTTTATTTTACAATCCTTCCTCTTTTATAGCCTCAGATGTCTCCTTACATCACTCCCTTTCCCATGCAATTCTACTCTGTCCTTTACTCTCAGGGGACAAACTGACGGCGCCTTCAATGCCTTGGATGCAGCCTGGTCTTATCAAGAACTGCCCTAACTGCAGCATGGCAATTTATGATTAGTACCTCCTTTTGTGCTTGAATTTCCTCCTTCCATCACTTGTTTATCCATGTAAATGTCCATTCTACCTCCGCTTACAAGGGACAAACAGACGACCCTTTTAATGCTTGTACGCTCCAAAAAATCTACCTAGTGAATTGATCCATCTACTCGAATTAACTCCAGCCGAGTTTCCCTCCATTTTACTTTGTATCAATAGGTATATGGGACACTCTATTATGATAAAATGGGAGAGGAAACTTAGTCAGTTTCTTGAAAATCCTCTTATTACTTAGAAGGCACTAAAGAAAGACACTTGGTGCTTGTTGCCTGATTCACCAAAGACACGTGGCTCTCTCCACTTAACCTGAGCTATACTGTAGAATCATCCGAGGCACATATTAGACTCTTACAGATGGTGACACTTGGCAGCTTCCACAAAACTTTAAAGTAACATCTGGGGCCCACCATAATCTTTATTCGACAATGAAACTCAAAGATGATCTCCCAGTCACTGACACATGGAGGCTTCCATAGCTTTGGGGAAGATACGTGACATCTTCCACTTTTTTTACTAGGGGTATGTGGCATCTTTCACTGCATTTGGGAATGGAGTAGAAAGGGGCTTCAGAGAATGACACTCGGCAGCATCTGATGCTTTATGGCACTTAAGCAAAATAAAATGATGCCTTTCTGTGTTTAAATAAGGTATTAAACCCAGGCATTGAACCAAAGTCTCTCAGAAGTTGTCACGTGGTGACCTCTGCCATTCTTTGAAAAGTAGTCCAGGGCCTTTCACTTTTGCCACCTGGCGCTATCCACTACTCTGTTGCTTAGCTCATTGAAAGTCTTTGCCAAAAAATAGAATGAAATGTGGGTGCCAATATGAGACACAGATGCTGACAGGTGGTGCATTCCTCTTAGCTGCTACTAGATATGTGGCACATTCTATGGCCTTCTTGAAAATTACAAAAAGGGGCTCGGAGGACACCAGCTGGCCAGCTCTATGTTCTGGAAAGTGACACTTGGTGGCTTTCGCTCGAATTCAATACTTAGGCAAAAATGGAATGAAAGAAACAAATAGGGGAAAGAGAAACCATGCTTAGACTACGCCACATGGCAGCATCCATAGACTTTGATACTTAGCCTAAGAATGGACCTGTGCTCTACTCCAAAACTCTGCCACCATGACTAAGGTATGCAGGAACCCAAACTGCAGTGCTCGATTGAAAATTTGAATGCAACGTAGGGTAAAAAATTACTCTACAGTTACTGGCGACCCTTAGGACTTTTGAGCCTACTCAAAAAGAAAACTCCACCTCTCGCTAGATCAAAATTGTGAAAAACATAGCTTCAAGAGAGCCGTCAACATGTTTTTAAAACACTTATTTAAAAGAAAAGCGAAAAACCAAGAAAAAATAATGCAAGAAAGGAAAATTATTAAAATATAATACATGAGAGACCCAAGTCAATTAAAATGTTTCAAATAGATTCTATTTACAGGAATCTCTTCAGACTCTCCTTCCATTGACTCTAGCTCAAAAAAATTCTTTTGCTTGCACGCATGAATTTTATACGGGCCAGTCCATAGCATTTTGAATTTGGCATGCTGACCTGGCTTGGCGGCCCTTGCATCCCATTTCAAAACAATCGAGCCTACTTCAAAATTAGGATTTGAAGTCCTTTTGTCAAAATAGTTCTTAACCCTTCCCTGATGCTTGATCAATGAATCATGGGCCATATCCCTCTTTTCCTAAACTTCCAATAGTTCTACGAGTCTAACCTGTATGGGGCCATTCTCTTCAATTTTGATTTGCTTGATCAGCTGGAGAGCAAGGATTTCCAAACTCAGGGGAATCATGGCAGACTTTCCATATACCAATTTATATGGGGACATTTTGATCACTTGCTTAGGCATGATTCGATCAGCACATAACACTAGATTAAGCATTTTATGCCACTCTTTGTGATGATCAGCCCCTACTCTTTTGATGAGTCTTATTAGGTTCTTATTGGTTGATTCTACCAGACCATTACCTTGAGGGTAATAGCTAAATGAAGTTTTTAGATATATCCCATGCCTCAAGGCAAAGTCTGATACTTTAGACCCCAAGAATGATTTAACATTATCTGAAATGATGGTGCGAGGAGCCCCAAAGTGAGTAGTGATACCCCCTATAAAATCTAGGACCATATTCTCTGTTGCTTCCTTAAGTGGGACTGCCTCAGTCTATCTAGTGAAATACTCTGTGGCCGTTAATATCTATTTGTGACCCATACTAGACACCAAATTTATCATTCCAATGAAGTCAAGACCCCATTGAGCAAAAGGTTCATCCATAATTATAGGACTAAGGGGCATGGTTGCATTCCTCCTCATCCCCATATAATATTGGCAGGATTGGCATTTTCTAACCAGCTAATGGCAATCTACAAATAAAGTAGGCCAGAAATATCTTACCTCACTTATCTTTATGGCTGTGGTCTTTGCACAAAAATGCCCCCTAATATTCCATGATGCATTTCGTGTAGTATTCTCCTCGCTTCAGCCTGTTCTACACATCTTAACAATTTTCTATCAGAATTTCTTTTGAAAATGATTTGTTCAATTAAAACAAAATGAACTCCCTGTATCCTATAATATCTCCTCTTATTTTGAGGGAGTTATCTTGGATAAATCTCATTTTTCATAAATTGAATCCTGCTTGTGACCCAAGATTCTTGATCAATCTCTTGTATTTTTAGCACCATCTCCATCTCTCCTTCTAAATCTGCTTCCTCAGGTAACATCTTTTCAAGCTCTTAGGTTATATATTGGCACAGACCCTTGCCTCTGACTAGCTTGGTGGGTCTGACCTCTACATCATATTCAAGGATCTTAGTGATTCAATTGGCTCTTTTCTCAGTAATTTCCCCCTCCATGATGTATTCCCTGACACTTAGGTGAGCTACAAGTATCAAAATTTTGTTCCTTGATATCAGATGCCTAAATTTCTTGAAGGCTTTTACCATGGCATAGACTTGTCTTTCCAAAAAATTGTACCTGGTCTCATAATCTCTGAGAGTTCTTGAGAAAAAGGCTATTGGGTGTTCCCTCTCTAGCCTATCGTCCTTTTGAGTTAAGACAACAACAATACTTGACTCTCCTCCATAGACATACATTACGAAGGGCTTGGAAAAATTCGGGTTTTTGAGCACTGGGGCTACTGAGATAGCCTTCTTGACCTCTTCAAAGGCTTGCTTCCCTTCTATAGTCCATTTGAAGGCTAGGTCTTTCTTTAGCAAGAGTGTCACTGGTCTTATCAAGCCTACAAAATCTGATATGAATTTACTGATGAAATTGTTCTTCCCTAAAGAGGACTGAACTACTTTTTTATTTAATGGAAGGGGTAGGTTCATTATATCCGCGACTCTCTCAGGATATATAGAAGCTCCTTCTTTAGATACTATGTGCCCCAATAGTTTACCCTGAGGTACGGCAAAAATACATTTCTTGGGATTCAATGATATCCCAAAATCTTGACATTTCTTGAAGATAGATTCTAAATGATCAAAATGATCATCAGCATTTTTTGAGAAAATAGTGAGGTCATCCAGATAGACCAAGATGACCTTATTTATAATTTCACCAAAGGCTATATCCATAGCTCGTTGAAAGGTGGCTCCCGCATTTTATAAACTGAATGGCATCTTCACGTAGGCAAATGTTTCCCATTTGGTAGTGAAAGCAATTTTGTACCAATCTTCCTCAGCTAGCCAAATCTGATTGTATCCAGAGAAACCATCAAGTAAAGAAAACCTCTCTAACCCAACCACAATTTGTAGAATCTACTCCATGGAGGGCAAGGGATAGTGGTCTCTCAAAGATTCTCTATTTAGATCTCTGAAATCTACACACGGTCTTACATCTCCATTCTTTTTCCTAACTGGGACTAGATTTGATACCGAGGTTGAGTGTTTGATTGGAAATATTATTTTAGAATATAAAAGTTTTTGTAACTCATCCACCATTAGAGGCTCAATCCTTGGATTTACCGGCCTCTATTTCTGTCTGATGGGCTTTGACCCTTCAATTAATTCTATTATGTGTTGGATGATGTCTCTATTGTATCCATGAAGGTCTTAATAGCTCCAAGCTATGACTCTATCATATTTCTAACACAATTCAATTAGCCTTTCCTTTTCTTCTTGAGTTGCAAAATTCCCAACTTTTAGCCTTTTCTTGTCACTCACCTCTACTTTGAAATAGTCTATTTTATCTACTTGGAACCTTTTCTTCTCCAAGCTTACATCCTCTGGGTCAAACAAGTTTTCTAAGGTGATCAATCCCTTGGGGAGCTTATTAGTCCTTAATTGTACAATCTGATCACCATATGCCTCTTCAATTTTGGTTTGCAATTGATTAGCAAACTCATCTGATTGCTGTAAGAAAGAGACTACTTGAGCATCATTTTCAAACACTTGCCAATTTTCATCATTGTCTGGGATGGTCGGCCTCACTATAACTTTTACTGACTCATTGTTAACCAATAGGCCAGTTGCTGGGTTAAACTATGAGCCAATATGGGCCATCCTATCAGCCTCAAAGTTTTGACTTCTAGGGATTATCTCAATATTGAAAGCTTCAAAATCTTCTATCAAATCCCAAATCATATGCCTATAGGATCTCATTCTCACATTTTTTGCTGCTGCCTTTTCTTTAATTTGCTTTACTACTAATTCTGAATCTCCTTTTACCTTTAGGTTCTTTATTCCCTTTTTCTGAGATAACAAGAGCCCATGTACTAGAGATTCATACTTAGCATCATTATTAGTGCAAGCAAATTGGAACCAGATAGCCCTTAAAATCTTATCACCATTTGGAGCAGTGAGACAAATTCCTACTCCAGCACCATGTTTACTTCTAGCCCCATCAAAATTCAAAGTCCAGACCTCTGAATCTTGATCAGTAGGTGTCTCTTTCCTTATAACATTTGGGATTGCCTGGTCCTCATCAAAAATGACGTATGTGCCCAAACCAATAGAGTCATAGTTCCCATACAAGTCACTATGCATCATAGCCAACAACTGGCTATTTTCTTCCTCTTGATCATGCTCAGTCCAGTCGCCTAGCTCTTCAGCAAAAATCCTTTCTTTTTTATTTAAGATGGCATGGTCTGCTTCTAATCTTGTTGTTGGTTCATTGGTGATATGGTCTTTGGACAGTGGTTCAGATAAAATTTTCATTTTTGAACCGTATTTGGTTCTCAGGATGAGGTGAGACCAGTCAAGAGACATATATCCCCCCATTTTTGCTGTAAAGTCCCTAGATAAACATAAACCAAAGATGGGAGGTCTATGACAACTATATCTTGGTTGAAAATTATGTTGGGACATGTGTATAATTGTAAGGGGAGATGTTTGATTCTCCCTATGGTTTGTACTATTTTGCCATCTAGCTGCATAACTTCTTTTACAAGGGGTTCATATTTTATTTTCAAAGCATTAGCTACTTGCTTGGGCATCACAGTTGTACTAGCTCCTGAATCTATCAATGCATTATGCAAGAGTTTCTTTCCAACTATTAGAGTCAAATAGAAAGGCTCTGGCTTGGATTTACTTACTTGTGCTGCATCATTCATGAAAGCTGTTGTCTTTGGAGGAACCATATCTTTGAGCTTTTCCTTTCCAGTAGGTCCTTCCTTGGTAACAACATTTTTGGTCACTGCATGCCCTTGTAGAGCCTCTTGCAGTAGTCTCTTTTGTTCAGGAATAGCCAAGATATCCCATATAGATACTTGCATTAGAGTCTTCTTTAATTGGTCCACTATATTGATTGGTCCCAAAGACTGAGTTTTTTGGAAATAAAGATACCACATTCTTTCCTAAATCTGGGTAGGAATCTGTTGATCTTGTATTGATTGAGGCACTTCTTTTCTAATAGCAGCGTTCCTTTGCCCTTAAGATGGAGGATTATTCTTGACTTGACCACTTACAAACTTAGGCTACTCCACCATTCTCCTCTTTGATCTGGTATAGTAATCAGATTGCACCACCAGCCTTTGGGAGGCAGATGCTTTGTTAAAGAAGAGTGCTTCTTCATCTTTGATCCATGAGAACAAAGCATGTTCCAGGGATATTTCTTCCTCTTGTTACAAGGACATCCCGTACATTTGAGTCACTAAAATTGAATTCTGCATACCAGAAGACTGGTAGGCTTGATTGTTACTGGTACTGGCAAACTGACCATCCATTCTTCTCTGCTCAGCCACCCTTTGTTGTAGATTACCCCTAGGGCAATCTCTGGGTGTGTGATCATCATTGCAAGGAAAACACTAAGCATTAGTATCATCCACATAATTATTTTGACCTGGAACCATCTCCCTATTTGCGTTGGGGGGAATGGTCTATGAGGGTGTGGGAACTGCAACTAATTGATTTGTTGGCTGCTGGTTAGTTTGTCTTGGAGGACCTTGATATTGGTTTGGTTGAGATGAAAACATGTTTCCTTGATAGCCTTGATAAGGGGGCTTAGGGAAAGTATTATGTTGTCTCTTTATATTAATCAGCTCATTGGAGAATGTCCTTAGCATACTCTTGATATCATCCATCTCAGATGACTGAGCAGGGACTGGTTGCTTTGCAGATGATGGAGGGTAAGTATACATAGACACATGTGAGCTTACATCTTTAGGAACTTCTTGAGGTAAGGGCAAGGAAATGTTTGGGAATATAGGCATGGGAGGCCTTGGAGGTAATTTTCTTGCATCTATTAAATGATTCTCAGCTCTGACCGCATAGTCATAAGCCCCTGGCAAAGTGTGTCCTAGTGACTAAATCATAACCAATATATCTAAATTCAAAGATTTGAGATAAAACACTATGGCCATACCAGGCGGTGGTTTAGCTATAGCAAGGATCCTGTCCCAAGTTTTCTAAAATCTAGTGTTGAAGTCAGTCATGTCCTCTTGTGGTCCCCTTTGAATGGTGATTAAATGTTGTAACAAGGAAGACTTATCACCTTTTTCTACAAATCTTTCAAAAAATAGATCTCCAAGCTAGTCCCACATAGAAATGGTATTTGGGGTTAGAGACCGATACCATTCTAAAGCCTTCCCTTTGAATGAAGCTGCTAATAACCTTATAGCCACATTTTGTTGTGTGACAACATGTATGACACAGACATCTGAAACATCTTGAATATGTTTTGCAGATGTTTTTTAGTCTTGCCCACTAAAATTGGGCAGAGCTTTTAAGGCATTTACTGGGATAGGATCCCAAATGGCTAGTGGTGTTGGGAGGATTAAGGGGCTACCAGTGTTCTAGCTTGCATAATTTCTTGGGGGTACAGGGGCTCCCATATTTAGCATTGGTACAAATTGGCTAGCTCTTCTCCTTGGACTTGTTACCAGAGGTGGCAAAAGAATACCTGGATTTGTAGCAGATTGCGATCTGGTGACTGGTCCACAGCGTCAACTCCTCGTAGCTCTCTGGTCCCACCAAGTGTGACAAAAACTATTGATGATGAAAATTGCACTTAATCGTAATCAATCAACAATGGGAAGTTTCAAGCTGTGGGATATTGTGGCTTGAAACAACCTCCAGATTTTAGAGAAGTTGGTATCTTCTTTTGTATCAATTGTTTGGGGAAAAGGGATAGGAAACTAATCAAAAATGCAAATACAAAAAATGAAACCTAACTATGGTGATGTGCCTGAGTGTAATCCTAATCCTAACCTAAGCACAGTGAGACTATATATGGGATTCAATTACATTTAAGAGCAGACAAGTGCATGATCAACGTAAAAGATCAAAATAATAGAAACAGAGGCTCACAACAAGGGCTTCTTTTGCTGAGATATAAAAAATATCAACCAAGGCATAGTGTTCAATCTTCTTAATAGAATCTTTCAATCACATAAGAGGCACAAAAATCACGTACAGTTATATAGAGCTTTCGACTCAAGAAAATGAGACAAAAGCAAATGGCATTCCTAATCACAACACTAGAAAATCTACAATATAGACTACTTTGCAGATGACACAGATAACATCAACCAAGGCATAGAGTTTAATCTTAATTCATTTAGCCACATAAAAGGCATAGAAACATGCACAGTTACATTAACTTTACAACTCAAGAAAATGAGACAAAATCAAATGATATTACTGGTCAAAATTCTAGCAAGTCTAAAACTATAGAATGTCCCCCCTTTCTTTATTTTACAATCCTTCCTCTTTTATAGCCTCAAATGTCTCCTTACATCACTCCCTTTCCCACACAATTATACTCTATCCTTTACTCTCAGGGGATAAACAGACGGTGCCTTCAATGCCTTAGATGCAACCTAGTCTTATCAAAAACTGCCCTGACTGCGACATGGCATTTATGATTAGTACCTCCTTTTGCGCTTGAATTTCCTCCTTCCATCACCTGCTTAGCTGCAAAACTATCCATTCTAACTCCACTTATAGGGGACAAATAGATGACCCTTTTAATTCTTGTAGGCTCCAAAAAATCTACTCAGTGAATTGTTCCATCTACTTGAATTAACTCCAGTCGAGTTTCCCTCCATTTCACTTTGTAGCAACAGGTATACAGGACACTCTGTTATGCTAAAATGGGAGAAGACACTTAGTCAATTTCTTGAAAATCTTCTTATTACTTAGAAGGCACTAGAGAAAGACACTTGGTGCTTTGTAGCAACAGGTATACAGGACACTCTATTATGCTAAAATGGGAGAAGACACTTAGTCAATTTTTTTGAAAATCTTCTTATTACTTAGAAGGCACTAGAGAAAGACACTTGGTGCTTTCTGCCTGATTCGCCAAAGACACACGGCTCTCTCCACTTCCGTAGACTTTTATAGATGGTGACACTTGATAGCTTCCGTAGACTTTTAAAGTAACACCTGAGGCCCACCATAATCTTTATTCAGTAATGAAACTCAAAGATGATCTTCCGATCACTGACATGTGGAGGCTTCCATGGCTTCGAGGAAGATACATGACATCTTCTGCTTTTTTACTAGGGGTATGTGGCATCTTCCGCTACATTCGGGAATGGAGTAGAAAGGGGCTTCAAAAAATGACACTCAGCAGCATCCGCTGCTTTATGGCACTTAAGCAAAATAAAATGACACCTTTCTACGTTGAAACAAAGTATTGAACCAAAGTCTCTCAAAAGTCATCACGTGGTGACCTCCACCATTCTTTGAAAAGTAGTCCAGGGCCTTCCACTTTTGCCACTTGGCATTATCCACTACTCTGTTGCTTATCTCATTGAAAGTCTTTGCCAAAAAATAGAATGAAATGCAGGGGCTGATATGAGATGCAAATGCTGACACGTGGTGCATTTTGCTTAGATGCTACTGGATACATGGCACATTCTGTGGTCTTCTTGAAAGTTACAAATAGGGGCTTAGAGGATGCCAGTTGGCCAGTTCTGTGTTCTGAAAAGTGACACTTGGTAGCTTCTGCTCAAAATCAATACTTAGGCAAAAATGGAATGAAAGAAACAAATAGGGGAAAGAGAACCCGTGCTCAGACTATGCCACATGGCAGCATCCACAGACTTTGATACTTAGCCAAAGAACAGACCCACGCTCTACTCCAAAACTCTACCGCCATGACCAAGGTATGCGAGAACCCAAACTGCAGTGCTCAACTAAAAATTTGAATGCAATGTAGGGTAAAAATTTACTCTATAGTTCTCACATTTATTGATGACTATTCTAAATATACTTGGGCTTATCTTCTGAAACTCAAGAGTGAAGTATTTGATAGATTTCTAGAGTTTAAAGCTCTAGTAGAGAAACAATCTAGGACGTATGTCAAGATCCTCCACATAGATAATGGGAGGGAATATGTGAACAACAATTTTGAGCAATTATGTGCTCTTGAAGGAATTGATCTTCAGCATTCAGTTGCATACACACCTCAGCATAATGGTGTAACAAAGCGGAAGAACAAACTCTTAAAAGAGATGGCAAGTTGTATGATTCATGAAAAATCATTAGTACCTAAGTACTAGGTGGAAGCAATTAATTGTGTTGCATATGTAGAGAGTAGAGTTCCTCACCAAAATTTTAAAGGGATAACACCTTTTGAATCTTAGTGCAATAAGAAGCCAGATGTGCATCATTTTAGAGTCTTCAATAGTCCAACATAGGCTCACATACCTTCAAAAAAGCATCATGATTTAGAACAACAAATCCAAACTTGCATATTTATGGGATATCTTGATGGCGTTAAGGGATATTGGCTCATTGATCCAAATTTAGATGAGCTTATTATAGTGAAAAGTGTTTACTTTAAAGAAAGTCCTTGAGACTTGTCTTATAACATTTCTCATTCTTATTCCTTAGAATAATTAGATAGCAGTGATGATGATACTCCTACTTCATCTACTCATAGGGATAATGAATTAATACCTCTCCAATAGGGTTTAATAGGTCATATTCCTCCTCCTACTATAGATACTCACCCATTGATGCCTTTGTGGGATAGATAGACTTTGGTAGATGTAGACCCTCTTGTTAGGGATCCATCAGATAGAAGGAAAACATGGTCACATCATGATCTTCCACATTCATACATTACCACACCTTCTGATCCATAGTCTTTTCAAGAAGCCACAAGGATAGTTGAGTGGGATTTAGTAATACAAGAAGAGTATGACTCATTGATTAGAAACAACACTTGGGATCTTATTCATCTTCCTAAGGGAAGAATATTAGTATGATTTAGGTGGATATATCAGACTAAGTTTATAGCAGATGGAATATTGATAAGTATAAAGCACGCTTAGTGGCCAAAGGTTTTTCCTAAGTGGGAGGCATTGACTATACAAAAACATGTGTGCCTATTGCTAAGATGAATGTGATTCACTTGATACTATCTATTGGTGCATCTCATGGTTGGGTTGTACATCAGATGGATATGAAGATTTCATTCCTTCATGAGGATCTTCATGAGGAGATATATATGGATCAGCCACAAGGGTTTGTTCAAGATTCTTCATTGGTGTGTCACTTATAGAAGTCTCTCTATGGTCTAAAGCAAGCCCCTATGGCTTGGTATTCCAAGATGGACACATTTCTTCTTTCAATTGGGTTCTCAAGATGTCACTTAGATATAAATATCTATATTCATAAATAAGAGGATTTACTATTATACGTAGTTCTCTATGTTGATGATCTCATTGTTATAGGGAGTACAACATCCATCATTGTTGAGACATGGGCCTATTGCACTATTTTTTTAGGATTCAGATAGCACAGTCTTTTTTTAGAATTACACTTTCACAACTCAAGTATGCCATGAACTTGTTATCTCAATTTAACATGGTTTATTGTAAGCCTACACTGACTCCTTTCTTATTTGAAGTTAGACTTAAGGTTCATCATTCCACTTCCTTAGTTGATGCCACATTGTATCACCAGCTTGTAGGTAGCCTCATCTATTTGACTCATATACGGCTTGACATTTCATATGCAATTGGTATGGTTTCATGCTTTATGAAGATACCACATGAACTTCATTAGAGAGCTTCCAAGCATATTTTGAGCTACATTTAGGGCACTATCAGATATGAGATTCACTATACATCAAGTACAAGTTTAGACTTGGTGGGATACATAGATTTTTATTGGATTGATGATTATGATGATCGTAAGTCCACTTCTGGTTACAGCTTTCACTTCAGATCTGGCCCCATTTGTTGGCAGAGCAAGAAGCAAAATGCTATTTCTCTTTCATCTACAGAGGCTGACTATCATAGAACTATTAGTACCACTATTGATGTTATTTGGCTTCAAAATACTCACTAAGCTTGGTGTTCTATTTCAGAAGCCATCAATCATCTACTACAACAACCAGAGCACTATCCAAATCTTGAAGAATCTAGTTCATCATCGGAGAACCAAACACATAGAGATCCATATGCACTTTATCAGGGAGTTGATTTAGGCAAAGATCATTGATCTTCAATATTTTCCTACAGACGAGAAGATTGCAGATATTTCACCAAACCTTTCACTGAGAGAAAGTATCTTCACTTGTGATCTCTTTTGGGGATGTAGGACATCAGTTCTTTAGGGGACCTCAGTTCTTCAGGGGGGTCTCCTAGACCTTCATTTTGAGGAGGTTTTTTTTCCTTTGATTTTTCTCCTTTCCTCATTTATTTGTATAGAGTACCTCATAGGGCTACACATTGTTGGGAATCTTATCTTCATAGCTCTACCTAAGCTTTGCTTATGGAGGGGTGTTGGTGAATTTATTTACTTTTTTGCATTTACTTATATTTAATATTTATATTTGTGCACAAATTATTTATTGTAATTAGTTTATTATGTTTGTAAGTAATTAGTTACAGGATCTAAGGATTTACTATTTATCTTATTCATGCTTTCTATTAGATTCATTAGATCCTGTAACTAATTCTAACACTAATTCCTATCGATTCTACTATGCAATGGTGGGTAGACAATTATCTTACTTAGGCACTTGAGTTAACACATTTAATCATTATTACTATAGACATCACTCTAGAGTTATCCATTTAATGCATTCACATAGTGCATGTACTTATCTAGTATCATAAAACCAAAATTAATACCAAAGAGATTTAATATGTCAAGATTCATAGACAAAGTATTAGTTCCATTTATCTCATTTGATAAGATTACAAAGGTACTACATTCAGTACACAATATTTCCAGATATCTATCTTGAAAACAACACATCTTCATTCAACAACACTTTTTAATCAAAACTAAAGGGTATTTATATAAAAGATAACCCCTTCTTAGGTTGCATCATTAATACATTATAGATGAAAAGCCAAAGAATATTTTAAAAAAAGAAGTCATGGTGATCTATTATCATTAAGCTATTTTTGACTCGGGTCTAATAGCTCCTATATACTCTTTCTATGTTAGATAGTTACTTTCATATTCCTCTCCTCTCATGGATTGATTATATATTCGTGCTTGAGTAATATTTAATGCTTCCATGAACTACTTTTCAACTTCCTCCACTTTTTGTGTCCTTGTCCTAGTCTTATGTATTTTTGAGTCTTGCATCTTAAGTTTCTTGTTATTCATGTCCTTATCTTTTGCAACATGATCTTTAATGCCAAGATCTTCTACACTATTCTTCCATGTCTCTCATCTATGCCATTTTCTCTCATACTAAGGACCTTTTCCCTACTCTCACTCCCTTGCATCTTCATTCAATGGCTCCAAAATACTTAGAAAATAATATTATAAAATTTGGTGTCCAACAACAAATATATGATAAATATTATCACGATGAGGCATGAATAATCTTTATTTTCTTTCAATCATGAAAATAGAATATAAATTTGTATGCAATGGTGTGATTCAATCTATTAGAGGTAATATAAGTTTAGTTTCATTGAATCTCAATGGCCATGTAATTACTTTTGGTGAACTCACTGTGTGGTTTCATATCCTATTATGAGTGATGTACATTCAAGTATAGTGACACTCAAGGTCCTTGGCATCACTTATGGAGAACCCATCATGGTTTCACTTTTTTTATATTAATACATTGGGTACTATCGCACATTCATGTGAGTTTAAATAATGCATCTTTCCAACTCAATGGATTGATTAGTTATTCAAAATTGAGACTTGATCACTCTTATTTCATTAACAATTCAACATAAGCAACTACTCTCTCCATGTTCTTGAGTAAGAGGTCATGTTTTTTCAAAACTCTTATCTTAGGATAGATGATCATAGATAAATAAATTACATAAGTTAATATGGTCATGGGTATAATGACGTATGATGAAATATTAATCTTTGTAACATTTCCACTGGAATCTACTTAGAAAACTATAAATTTTTAAAAAAAACTATTCATTGTATTCTTTTATTATATTTCACCACAAGAATATAATTAGTGATCTAAATAAAACACTATAAATAAGGTAACTATAAAAGAAGCATGTGACATCTACCTATCACTAATCATTATCATCATATGAAACCCAACATAACTAAATATAGAAAGTAATTACAGATTTCCATCCATGATTGGTACAAACATGTATCCACTACTGTCATGGTACAACAAGTAAATAATTATATCTCATTAGGTATAATGTTTCAATAATAATAAATACAATATAATCTATAAGATACAATGCTCCACAGAGCATGAGTTCCCTAAAATCTAATATCTATGACAATCTCAAGTGTAGTCTCCAAATAAATACTATTGTAGGGAGGGAGAGCATCATTCAAGTGCTTTTCCACACCAACCATTAATCATATATCCCCCACACAATCCCCCATCTATGAATTTTCCTCCATTCATAGATGAGTAGATAGTGATGATGCAAGAATGTAGAGAGATAAGATAGTACCCATGTGTTGTATGATTTCTAAGAAAATGAAGTGTAGCATAAAAAAATACATTATAAAATGATATCAAACAAACGTATAAATCATACATATAAAATGACAATTTATAACTAACATTACTTTGACCAAAGTTTTAAATAGTTCTTGATCTCTATAATCAGTCAATTTTATACACACTACTTGATCAAATTACCTTCATGTAGCATTTGTAATAATAATAAGCTAGTGAAGTCCATCTCACTACTTAATTAGTACAAGAAATATGAGATTTGAGTAATATAAATATAAGCAATAGAATCATACAAATTAATTCCTATTAGTAATTATAAAACATGATAAACATAGTAATAATCAAAATGCATACATTTAATCTGCCAAACATATGAATGAATCTTTACAATATTATTCATCAAATAAATAATAAGTAAACAAGTATAGTTTATACCAACTAGATATAATCTATGTTTAGAATGCATAATCTAATTTTTGTAATTATATTTAAATACACATTATATTATATGACAAGTAGTAACATCATAGTACATCATTTTCATGTACACACTACTCAATTTCAACAACTAGTGATAATAATAAAAGTCATAATTCTCATGAAGACATAATATTTCATTTTATATTTTTATTAGACCACACTCATATGGTTATATTTTTCCTATCCTTCAACATCTTATGACTTATTACTATTTATAATAGATATAGGCACACCTCTATAAATCTAATTGAATTATATTTATAAATCTAGTTTTATTCGAATTGTTATCTAGATGTAGTGTCCCAATAACATTCATATGGTACATCTAGATCAATAATTTTATTAATATACATCTTTTGAATTTTTTAATAGCTACTCCATATAATTTAATATTTGATTAACTATATAATCTAGATTCATTATTTGATTATATACATAACATGTATCGTATATAAGTACTCAAACAACATATAAATACTATATATAGATGTCACCAGTCA